>DVOY01000756.1:0-10423 GCA_018237585.1 Apyrrothrix maculosa | reverse complement strand
TCATTGAAATATTTAAGCAGCTGTCCCAAAATCAGCTTTTCAAAAATTTTACTAAACGTAGGTAGTACTGAAATAGGCCTGAAGTTTGTGGGGTCTTGTGTACTACCTGACTTAAATAAAGGAGTTACTTTACTACACTTCAGCAAGTCAGGTCGTTTAAAAAGTATGATATTGAAATTTAATCCAAAAGAGTAAGTAGTTCATTGTAGCATGTTTCTTAAGATATTATCGATACGTAGAAAACAAAAGGTCACCAAATACCCATACCATGCACGTCAGTTCAAGTTCCTAACTTTTTTATATGAGGAAAGAAGCATACCAAAAACAGGGATCACAACTGAACGCTACTGCGGGTGAATATCTAATAACTACCTCGAACAGGACTGTAGGAATAGGACACTCAGTATTACTTACTTCAGTTAATATAACTCAGATATGCGTCCATACAAGTCAGTCAATTTCAGAAGTATTCAGATAGTGGCCAGATGTGTACGAAAATATATAAAATTAATAACAAAAATAATCTTAATACACTGCCTTTTTATGTCATTGACTGCCTCATTGTGCGAGTGGTTGCAAGCGCGACTGATGATCGAGAGGTACTGGATACAAATCCCGAGTCGTGTACTATTGGATTTTTCTAGCTTAGAATTTCTAGATTATATTTCTAATAGTGGCTCAGAGTCTAGATTTGTGCCCGATATACATCAACATAAATGCGCTCAAATTTATTAAGTTGCACCTCAGTTACACCCAAAGAGCAAGTATCGACAAAGTCAAGCATAAGAAGAAGTAAAGTCGGAGCTAGCTGAATTTTAGCGGCAATGGGTTAAAAGCTTCGTCCCAGTGATCTTACGGCTGCAAACATCTTACGACTGATTTTGTTAAGTTGAGGTACCCAAGAAAAACAATTATCCGCCATGATACCAAGAATTTTTACTTTGTCACTAAATGGGATCTGTTAACTCCCGCCATTTACCTTGGACTTTCAATAGTTATGACCGGGGACTTTTGCGGGGTTAATTCTCAAACCATAACGCTGACTACAATTTACATACTATCATTATCGACCTATCTCAGCCCACTCCTGGACAAAGGCCTACCGAAAAACGCGCCATCGCGCCCTGTCCACGGCTTGTCGCATCCAATTTTTGCCTGCAGCCTTTGGCAAATCGTCATGCCACCTTCTATCAAATCGGAGATGTTCCTAAAGATGTTCAGATCAAGAGTATTTTTAATATATGAGAGCGTAGTGCGACTTCGATGAAACTAGAAGAAGCGAAAGAAGTTTTTCGGGATCACAATCGATGGGAATTATTTGTCTCCGCCTATTCCTTAACTCCGAACTCAGACTCCGAGCTATTATGTAGTATTAATACAGATATTTAAAAAGTACTAAACCAGAACAAAGTCTCCGATTCCAAGCCAGTACGTACATAAATAATATTTGGATAATAATTAAATTCTCATTAATTAATTGAAATTCTCAGAGCTCTTGGGTTATCCCTAAAATTTAAGTTGAACATTAAATAGGTTTACATCATTAATGAGACAACTTGATCCTTAGATTAGCCGCGCCGCTTAATTTCTTGGCTCCCGATTTATAGCAATCTTAATGCTTAATTGAATATACTTATTGCTATGTTTGTTCTTATCATCGTCATGCTCATGATCATCATTATGAACCCTTTTATTGTTCGTGTGTTGAAATTGTTCATCACTCAGAAAGGGTAGGGTTAAAACCAGTAAAGTATTAAATTTGCTCATATTGCAAAGCACAAAGCACAAATTGATTTGATAGCAAAAAATACATGTTTCCTGAAGACGAACGAAGTTTACACTACGTAATGTGTACTTAAGTTATTTTAATCTTAACTTCTAGTTACGTGTGGGTCGATATTTTACTGAAATCCATTGTTATTATGCTAAAGTTATTTTACAATAATCTGCAATTCAGAATATAATTGTGTATATTTTTATGAATGAACCACCCGAGTAAAGTCACTTTGCGGTACCAACCATTAATCGGAGAATCCTTGGTTTTGGGCTAAAACACGGGTTGGTACCTAGTAGTGCAAATAAGTACTGTACATGTTATTCTCATGCTCATTGTTGCCTGTGAGAGGTAAAAAACGTAAATCACGCCTGTAATCCCCGAAGAGGTAGGCAGAGGACTGATGTACACTCCCAAGTTTCGCATGGAATAAAGATAACATAATAGATAATAATGATTATAGATAATAAATAATATTATAAATAAATAAAATACATGTCTGTCTATTCTATTAACATTTAAAGACTCCTGAATCGCTTTTGTTAAATAAGAGATGAAAAACTATTTATCATTTATTTAAAAATCCATGTGAACAAAATATCTACTCGTAGCACCTCACAATATTATTGTATATTAACGTTATATAAGGTTCAATTAAAAATGTTAAACGATAGACTTAAATACAAATAATTTGTTATAAAAAAGCATTAAACATTAAAACCTCGTTCATAAGAACGCTATTAGCAACGGAATAATGACAAGGGAACATCGAATTAATAGAGCAAATCCCAGCATAACCCGTAATGACCCGTGCCGTAATAAAAGACACAAATCTACAACAATGAACAGAAAGGAGACCGCAAGGGTTTAAAAGCTTTCTTCAATAAATCACTCGTGGGGAGAAAAATCCCTTCGCGAGGGGCACTCCGGTCCCACAAAAGATACAATTACGCAAGCATTGATGTAGTTATTATGGAACGATTAAGTGTTTTCGCAACTCATTGTGCGCGAAAATATTAGTAGGTATCCGTTTCTTGCGATCGCTGTATTTTGGAATTATGTTTCTATTTAGGCTTCGCTGACGATAATAGACTAATTACTAGTTAATATTTAAAACAATGTGGGCATTTAATAATTTTAATTTATGTACCTACTATATTCAACAATTCTTAGTTCCTTCATTATAAATTGTACTACGTAACATCGTGCCTCTAATCCACGAAGAGCTAGGCAGAGGAGTGTAATACACTCCAACCTTTCATCATTTACGTTTACGTCCCAATATGGAATAGATAGTGAGTCTATTGCCATACACCGGGCACAAATCCAGACTCCGAGCTACTACTAGAAATTGTATTTTTGGAAAAATCCAATAGTACTCGACCCGGGATTTGAACCCAGGACCTCTTGATCGGCAGTCACACTTACAACCAACACGACAAACGAGGCAGTCTTAATATTAAATTGTAATTAATAAATTGTACTAATATGCAAGTATATGATTTTTGTGTTCAGTCCTGATTTTACCATCAACAAAATATACATCAGGTCTGTTAGTTACCTACTGCCCAATAAGCGCTGGATGAGGTTAAGAAAAAGGACTTCAACTCATACAAACTTCCACATACATTCGTTACAGACTGCTAATATAAATTTGAAACTACGGAACATTTGATAGGATTGATCACGGAATATCAATAGTGGGCGGGTAGCTGATAGCAGCGAAATTACTTGAAACTAAAATTAACTTCAAAAATTCTTTGATAACAATCAGAAATTCCTCAGAAACTTGCTCTTTACCTGTTATATAAACACATGGAAACAATGTAACACAAATGTTACTGAGTAGGCCAGTTTCTAATGATTGTTAAAGTTATTAAATTTAAGCTTATAAAAGTAGTACCAGTACCTATCACCCGCGCGCGTCCTAATACAGGCTGTAGGCAATCACCAATTGTCAAAGTCATAACTAAAAGATTTGTGCAATTATTATGAACTACGTGTGTCATTTATAAATAATAAGCAATATTATTTTTCATTTCAAGGTAAACAAAAACAGAAACTATTGGAAATGAAATTAAAAGAACTGCCTATCTGTTTTCAACTATTATTAAATAAGTAACCAGCGCCATCTGTTACACGTACGTTCCTATTGCAAAGTTGCTAAGGTGACACAGATAACTATAAATGATATGCGGTTTGTAATTTATAATAATAATATTAACAAAATTTACAATAAAAACTTATAAAATTATATTTACTTATTACAATAAAATAGTGTAATCTTTTTATATAAAGAAAACAAAACAATAATAATCGATACAAACTACTTTTGACATACACATCCTTTGCAGAAAGTCACCGCGTCAAAAATGTGCTGCCATCTATCGAAATAAGATTGTACTAACAACTGTAGGTAAAACAGTTCTGAAAAGAATAATACATTATTTAACTATTATTTTGGTATTTACACAAGATTTTTTCTATGTATAGTATTAATTATATTAAAATTATTAATTTAAAATATATTGATAAAACAAGTAAATGTTCTAACTAGTTTAGTTAAGATAGATTTTGACTCATCCGTATTTGCCGCCAATAGGCGGCGGCGTTTCGGGTCTTTTGAGAACCCCGCGACAGGAAGTGAGTGATGAAGGTGCTACGCAGGCGCAAATTGACCTTTCGGTTGAAGAACCCGTCGGTCACATGTGAGTGTCGATAAATATCTTAGTTTTGTCGTGAATCCTCTTTCAATAGTCTTAATTATTATTTTTGTAAGTATTTTCTATAGTGAATATAATTTTGTGAAATCGCTGTCAATTAAACGTGTGATTATTGTGTAAAATTGTATGATATTATATTGCGGCACCGGCACGTTTGTCAAACTGCTATTTTTCTTGGTTTATCTCTGATTTACAGTAATGAAGATGTTAATACTATTCAGTATTATTTAGACGTATCGCAGTTCTCTGTGTAAGCATTTCGCGGAATTTGTGGTTGACGAATTTGGAGTGTTTTAGACATATTGAAAAGTTTGGCAAGATGTCCCTGTGGAGCCACATGTTCGGATACCACACGGCTGGCTCCAACTCGTCACTGCCTTCGCAACACAGGGCTGATGTCGTTTTACAAAATTGTTAATTTATGTAGTGGTTGAATATAAGTACATTAATTATGCACAATATTATCTTCTGTTTTTCCAATAGCACAATGGTTTTCGTAGTAGAACGCTAGGTGGGGTTAGGTCGTACAGACCTTTCTTCGGTGATCTGATGATTTTATTTCCTGTTCTCCTCGTGTTTAGACAGCAAATTTGGTGCAGCAAGCGTGACTGATCTTAGTTTTGATTGCGTACGTGATTTTAAAGGGTAATGTGGCTGTTTAGATATTATTGAGTTGTCACATAAATCACGTCTTATTGTTCATAACGTCTCAAGTACATGCCAATTGAACGATATAATCGTGTCCATGACATTGCTGTCTTAACGATAATTTGCGAAAGCGATACAGTGTTGATTTAACTCCATGCTGTATTGCTCTAGTATCTCAACTCGTATTGCTTAAATTTGTAAGTGTGCAATTGTTTTTATTTCTTCATTTTCTCCCCTTAAACATTAATTATTACATTTATTTCAACAATGTTGCTAATTCCTATTTTTGCTATACCGGATTGTAATTTATCTATAGTACCATTCCAGTTGCCGATTATTTTTGGATTTCGGAATAATACGAACACCTACTAAAATTTTATATAATCACTAGTCAAATATAAATTTTACTATTGTCATGAAACTGTAACCATTTTTGTTTCTATATATTGAAAATTTGCCTTCAATCAAGACGGCTCGTCATATCCATAATTATCTTGTTTTTTGGAATTTGATTGATGATTTTAGAGATTTAGTTATAAATTTGTCTTTGTAATTAAATTGCAACACAATACCACAAAAAAAAACCTCGTGCTCTTCAATCACCTATGAAACAAAGAAAATAAGTTCATCATGAATCACCTTTTGTGTAAATATTCTTAATTCTTAACATCTATTACAATACCATCTGGGTTTTGTCTGACTTGTCAAAATTTATGTAACTAATGTTTTTACACTTGCATTACTATTGTCTCCAAAATAGATGGTATCTCCTGTTTCCCAATTTCTAAATAACATTTAGTTACAATCTATCTAAAGTCACTGGCCTGTTCACTTAACCCACCTTTTTGTAATTCAAAATCATACCTGCCTTTCTTCACTTAGTTAAGATTTCCTCGTTGGGAGAAAATTACCTTAGGCCCAAATGACTACTGGTATGAGAGAAACTGTTAATTACATTGCAATTTTCATTGCCATTAGCTAAATCATACTTCTACACCTGACTGCCTAGTTGGTTGTAAGCGCGACTGCTAATCGAGTGGTCCTGAGTTCAAATCCCAGGTCTAGTACCGTTTACTAAAAATTTTTATTTCTAGTAACGGCATAGTCTTAATTTGAGCCCAGTGTATAAAAATAGAGTCACCACCAATTCCATATTGAGACAAACGTAACTGGTGAAATGTGGGAGTGTACTACACTCCTTTTCCTACCTCTTCGGGGATTGCAGGTGTGATGTTATGTTTATGATTCTATAATTTTTACTAATACCAAAGATGTTTTATGATGTTCAAAACAATAAACAGTGTCATTTGATAACTTCCCTCTTCATGGAACTGCTCATTCATAAATTAATGGCGGAATACATTGAGCAGGTCAATAATTTGAGCCAATTTTTGTTTGTTTATGTCTGACTCACAATCAACAGTTTATGCTGCCAAGGTTGTAATATTTAGACGCTGGAATCTAACAGCATTCACATACTTAAACCTCATAGTTGCTAATTAAGTAAATGAACCCTTAAACAGTGATAGTTTACCATTCAAAATATATTTTGTAATGAAAGTCAGTACTAATTAAAATTGAAAATTTCATATGCCATCTTTTAAGGACGTCTACTTATTATTTTTAAGTTTTGTACTTCAATACATATTTCGTTATTTTGTATGTTGTTAAAAGAAAATAAAAAATGTTGTTGAAATAAATGAAATACCAAAATGATGTCGAGCCCATAGAGTCGCAGATGTAGTAACATATTGCATCCGTGCTGAGGTACTCGAACAACAACCACCAGTTCTGACTATGCGTCTCATTGTACAATTGTAAAATGGGATCACCGTCTGAGAACACATGTGTTTTTTCGTCTGGATTATTAACTGGATTAGTGAACTTCCTCAGAAACATGTCAACCCTGTAAGGGGGTGTTTAAATAGAGGGAAGATTGTAAAAGATGTGTACCAGATCTGTAAAGAGAGATTTTGCACTCTGTGCTCTCTGCCTATCCCATGTAGGACCTATGACAATATAGTAATTGTAATTCTTAAAGGCTTGTGTGTAATTTAATTCTATGATTATTAGCTACCTGAAAGTGTAAAGGAAACTGGGGTTGATATCAATTAAATTAGACAATTTACTTGTTTTTGTTTTTCAATATCTTATGTTACAAACTGAGTAACTGAACTACATTATTTAGTTTTTAAACGTAAAATTGTTCACAATAGCATCAGAACAAAGTAATGAGTGAATTGTTGTCTGTTGATCACTTAGTTGGGGGGTTGCTTATTAAGTTTTGGGCTATTGTCTATTTTTACATTTTATCACATTTTGTGACACCTGATTTTATCAATGTGATTGATAGTATTGTGCATTGCAATACAATTACAATGTTTTTATCAAATCTCATATTTTTTTGTAATTTTGCATCCATATGTTGTAAGACACACATTCCTCACAAAGTCTATACCTATGTGATTGTATATATATGTTGATAGTGTCTTGAGTTTTTCCAGTCTTCTCTTCCCATAATGTTCTAATCTATGTGGTTCCTCCAAGTGGTTCTTCATATTTTTTATCAATTCTGTAGGTTTAATTGATGAGCCTATGTACGATTCACACTCGATTATTAATATTATATAATGAATTTCTAAAGATCACAAGAGTATCTCAAATTCTGAATATTTTTTAATTATATATAGACAATGACTTTAGTTAATCAGAATTTTGAGTTACAAAACGTTCTAAAATGACCTTATCATTTCAGATCACTGCACACCGTAGGTAAAACCACCGCACACAACATGGGCGATATCGAGGACACCCACTTCGAGACGGGCGACTCCGGTGCCTCGGCCACCTTCCCCATGCAGTGCTCCGCCCTGCGCAAGAACGGTTTCGTGATGCTCAAGGGCCGCCCCTGCAAGATTGTCGAGATGTCCACATCCAAGACCGGAAAGCACGGCCACGCTAAGGTTCACCTCGTCGGCATTGATATATTCAATGGAAAAAAGTGAGTCAACATTTTAATCTAATTCATTCCTCAACTTACATAACTTTCAGGTTTCTTTTAAGTCATATCACTTAAACGATAAGATTATTTGTCTCAAAGCAACACACCAACTCAGAAATCTTGGTTGAATATAATTTATTCAATGAATCCCCTATTGTTTACACCAATACATACATCATACATACATACCATCACGCCAGGTCTCTTACGGGTTAGGCGAAGGCCACGGTGTGCCAAATATCTATTCTTACAAACCTACCGTGCTTCTTCCACATTCATCACTTTTCATACGCGCACACTGGTTACGGAGAATACCAATGATTAATATTAATTGTTTACACCAATAGAAAGTCGTATATCTGATATCATAGTATTGTGGTATGGTGGCCAATTTGATAATTAAAAAATGTTTCATAAGGATTCCATTCCTAGAAAACAATCGCCGCCTCGTAACCTCTAAGAGAACAATGTCTATTTATTTGGGTTACTATTGTTACAATAAATTAAATGGTGTGATAGATGGCAAATGAAAACGAAGCTTTAAAATATCCTTACAAAACGTAAAGCCTCACTTATCCATTTTCAATAATACATTTATTCATATTATGTTCAGAAAAAACATAAAATTTCTATTATTTGTGATTTGCGTATGTTAGTTTTTTTTGTTATACCACGTTTCGTATTCGAAGATCAGAAGAAATTATATGACAAAGAACGTCCTACGCAAAACCCCACCAGCTTATATATTAGTTCACTCGGTTTTAATGAAATAACAATATTTCTAAGCACTAACGACAGTTACATAGAATTATTTAAATTAATTCCAATGCAATACTTCGTCTCTTTCTCTGTAGGAATACATTTTTGGCAGAGCGGTCGTGGTACCTTTTTGTCATTTCATATTATCGAAACGAATTTAGTCGTGAACTTTCGATAAAGAAACATTCTAAATTTGAAACTGACATTTGTTTTATAATTTTTGTGTCAATCGAGCACATACATTTACACAGGTATTCGAGAAGTGACGCACGCGAGTCGTGTTATAAGGTGTGTGTGTATTTGTCTCCTGATTCCCTGCAATACCTGAATCTAGGTCAGGCTGCCGCGAGCTCTATTGATTTCGCGCTGAATTCATACAATTTATGTATTCGTATTTGATCGTCCGTGTTAGGATCCACCTGATCTTTGCCTCGTGTTATGATCGATTAAAAATGGATGGCAAACTATGCATTCGTTTCGTTCAACTTAACCATCTTATATTTATCATTCCGAACGTAAAATGGTCTGATACTTTTAAGGCACGTTTCTAACGATTGAGTCAATAACGCCAACTTTTAAACATGTAGCTCTGGATGAATTAATTCCTAGTGCCATCGTAGGCACAATCCATACACATAATTTATTAAATATCTCATTCAGTGACAATGTGCAAAAGATAATATGAAACTATAGAAATAGTTTTTAAAGGTTAGTTATTATTCATATTGTTGTAAACGTAACGATTTAAAAAGAATATGTGAACCGAGCTTTATTTTCTGTTATTTTACTCACTACTGTTAGTCACTACTCTAACTTACATTTTTTTGTAGTCAGGATTTGTGTTCGTTGTATGGCAATATACTATTCCATGATGGGGCGTAAGCGTAACTGGAAAAATGCGGAAGCGTCCTACACTCCTCTGCCTAGCTCTTGGGAAATTACAGGCGTAATGTTACTTTGTATCCATTCATAATATTAAATATATAGACGAAGAAATAGGAGTTCCACAATAAATTACATGATATTAAAAAAAACACTACTTATAAATTAATTTTGACTATTTACGGGCTCTGGCAATCTGTTTTGTAACATTTTGATGTTCCTTCGAGCCCATAGAGTCGCGGGTGTGGTTTCATACTGCCTCCGTGCTGCGGGTACTCGAACATTAACCGCCAGTTCCGACTATGCGTCTCATTCTACAATTGTCCATTGGGATCACCGTCCAGGAACACAATATATTTTGTGAACCACTATAAGGAACATCGCACACCAATTTATATATCTACAAATTATTTATTTAACGCATAAACGGGCTATTCGAGCTATCTATATGATGGGTCCCAGGGAGTCACTAAGAAACACATTCAGTGCAAGTAAAATACTTACTCTGCACTCACAATATATTTATGAGAACCTTATGTATATCCACAAAAATCTTAGCAAGTTTAAGAAGAATAGTGATCTCCATCAATTAAATTTAAGAAATAAAAATAAACTTGCAGTACCCACTATTAGGCT
>DVOY01000755.1:0-10426 GCA_018237585.1 Apyrrothrix maculosa | reverse complement strand
AAATTAAATATTTCATTATTTATGCACCAAATGTTTTATAATCATTAAAATATGCCGCCCATTGTTTTAAATGGCGTACACTGGTATCGCTTTTTTAAGGAATATTTAGTCATTATTCAAATAGGACAGGTGTACGGTAACTTTATTAGGGGTGCCTAATACATTTGGCCAAGGCTGTAGTACGTTGGACACAAAGTGCCTATTCAGTCTTGTTGAAACTGTATCATCACTTCGGAGATATACAGGCGTGACGTTATGTATGCCAGTAAGATAATAATGTTTTAAAATTCGTACCACTCACTTTACAGGTTTTGGTCTTTACAGCTATTGCATGACAACTCTAGCGGGGATGATTATCATATCGTTCGGCTTTATCTCATACGGCACCACGATACTCGTTCCCACGAGCGCTTGTGAGTTGCAAACCACTACAGCACAACAAGGATTCCTAGCTGCCGCACCTTTATTTGGTAAGCTCTAACATTGCGTAGGACCCTCTAGCTAACTAGAGTAACGACGTACGTAAAGTAGCTGGCAGCGGTTAGATGCTAAGAGTTGAAGATCGAGCTCAGTGCCGTGCTATTGCAGAGGCCTATGTCCAGCAGTAGACGAAAATAGGTTGAACATACAAACATATTTATAAATCCAAAGCGGTTAATGTTGCGAATCATTAGCATTTTTGTGCTAAATAGAATTCGAATTTCGATCTAGTGTTTATTGAACCCCAGATCTATTAAACTTAACCGCTCGGTTCTACATTTACAACCGAGAGTAATCTCAAAATCCTCAATTACCAGATCCAAATTTGCAGCCACGTGAGAATTATTTTCAAAAGTTTAACTCTTAATATGATATGTCAACATCGTTTTAATGTAGGACATTGTTGAACTCGGTGTGAAGATGTTATATAAGATTTGTATATAAGCAAATATACTGGCACTGCGATGATTTAAAAACATCAATGGTCCGGCTACTTCGTTCCTTGGAATTTATAAATAAGCCATGTTGTGATCATGGAGCGTTAATATAGATATACTACTTGTTATTAATATGTTCGTGTTAATTGTGCTCGTTTGATTTTTAGGACTTATCCTCGGAGCTATAATATGGGGCTATTTAGGCGATGTTTTCGGGCGACGACGGCCTTTGATCATATCTCTTCTAGTGGCTGCCACTCTGAACGCAGTTGCGAGCATCTCCGTCAATTGGATCATGTTAATGATCATACAATTCGTTGTGGCATTCGTGTGAGATAATTTGATATATTATTTTATATCTTATCACGCCTGTAAACCCCTCAAGAGGTAGACAGAGAAGTGTAGTACACGTCCACGTTTCACCAGTTATCTTTATATCCCATCATGGAATGGGGAGTGAGCCTATTTCCATACCATATACCATACAAAAATTCAGACTCCGAGCCTCTACTAGAAATTTCAACTAGAAAATGTATGTTAGAAAATTTCAATAATACCCGCCCCGGGAATCAAACCCAGGCCCTCTCGATCAGCAGTCCCGGTACCCATCACTCGACCAACGAAGCAGTCAATTATCATCAAATTAAATTTATTACGGGTGACTATAGTAACCCTTTTATGAGCAGCGTTGGACCTCATTCCTATACCCTGTCTATCGCTGATGCCCTTTATTCTTGTCTCTACTTACTGCAAGGCTTTTATTTTTAGTATAATAAGTACTTATAGATTATATGTACCCACTGTTTATACAACCAAATGTCTCTAATTTATGATACATCTGGGACTTTCGAATGCAGCTATAAATTTGTTTACATACATGTGCGACAAATATTATTAAATCATTGTATATTATCGAAATCAATTATGTGTCAACAGAACCTGAGATAGAGAATTTACGGCGCGCAATTGATCGTATCGATATAAATCACGTTTTTCTTTAATGTGTCTCTTACGATAATGTGACATGTGAGCCTACTCATTTTAGATTAAATGCTATATGAATCACTTATTAAATACTTTGTACAACAAGATAATAATCCAAGTATGCTGTACGAGCAGTGCTCTTGTGTGCGTGGTCTACGCAATTCCAAATGCAAACTCACTCGTATTTCAATTTTATTATTATTTACATCGCGTTTTACACATCACATTTTAAACATATTAAAGATTCGATATCACAATAGGATTTGTAAGTCCAATTACGCTGTATTATAACAGCTGTTTTACAACAGATTTAGTTTTATTTTTGTAATGTAAATGATGCTAATTGAGTTCATTAACATTACCATTAATTCTACTCATATTTAAAATAACTTAATACTGATATTTATAACAAATACTCGCTTGTAACAAGGCCTCCCCCGTCACACATATTTTTTACAAGATCTTTCACGCAAATCAACGATGTTTTCCGTAGTCCCCTTTTTTCCCTTACGATCGACTATAATAATGTTCATTACGTTTCCTATCGCCTAATTTTCATCCCTTCTCTTAACATCTGCGAACAATATTAAATTATTTCATTTAACGATTTTACAACATTTTCCACAACAGAGCGGCTGGTCAGTATTCGTTATCAATGACGTTATTGTCTGAGAGTGTCCCGATGGCGAAACGGAATATCGTGGTGTTGGTGGTGGCAAGTATTTTCCTATTGACCCAGGGCATCATGGCTTGTAAGTACTTTGTAATATATTATGCGGTTAGTGCCAAATTTTAATCCAATAAAACTTAAATTATGTCAATATAACTTACAGGTATATGATTATTGCACGTACAAGCCCGTATACCGTAAAAATACGTATGAAATTTAGTCTTACATATTATTCAAAACGCTACCATTTTAACTTTATATTAGGTTTAAAACTTAATACTTTATCGAGTGCGTCCTACCTGTTGCGACACATGAAGGCGAAACGTAAACACTGACAGTGTAACTGGTCCACCAAGTTAAAGTCGCTCAGCTAGCTATAGAACAGGCTATCGAGCTGAAGAACAGCTATCGAATCAGAAACGAGGTGATCTGACAGAAAACCAAAGTTATCGACATAAGTAGCCCGAAAGATTAACAAGCTGAAGTAGCAGTGGGCTGATCATATATGTTGCAGAACCGTAAACCGTTTGAGTAGACGTGGTATGGGTTGCCGACCATGCGTTGGTAAACATGACGTAGATGACCTGAAGATTGAGCTCAGTGGCGCGCTATTGGATAGGCCTATGTCCTTCAGTTTACCGAAACTGGCTGATGATTTTGATAATGTTTATAACTTTATGTTATTGATATTCATAGCACTGATATTCTTCAAGGCCATCATAAATATGTTGCAGTCGAATTAGCTCAAGGGTTCCGCTCATTCCCGTCCTTTAATAAATAACGTTTGTTAAAATACCACAGGACTTCTTTCGCATATTTACGACTCGATTAGAACAAATTTTGTATATTGCCCATTACATAAGTATTACTTTCTTTTCACAGTGATTGCGATGCCAATTATTCCTCTATCCTTCTCCTATCACCTTCCCGCTCTCGGAATTTACTGGAATTCGTGGCGCACTTTGATGGTCGTTTATTCAGCGCCAAGTATTATATGTGCTGCGTGGCTGTTTTTCATGAAGGAAAGTCCAAAGTTTCTTTTCAATAAGGAACGTGAATCCGAAGCTTTAGACGTACTGACGACTATCCATCGAATTAACAATAGATGGTCTTCTACGGAATACAAAGTAAGTGGTATTTTGATACTGTTTTAATTAGAAAAGGTGCATACAAGCTATAATAACCACCAACCCTCAATTAGGACGAATATATACAAGGGTTGGTCTTTGCGACCACCAATAAGTACTAGACAAAATGATTTGTTTCTTACGAAACTTTAATATCGTACACTCAAAATACTGTTGTAAAACATAGAGACGAATAACGATAATCTGTTTCAGGTGATGGGAATAGCAACAGATCCTGCGAATAATGAAACATCTTCAGCAAAGAAACAAATAGTCCCTCTGTTCAAACCGCCTTTACTTAAGTCCACCCTTATAATGACTTGTCTTTTTGTGTTTCAACAGTTGAGTATGATCTAGAATTTTTAAGGTTTGATTTTGTTATATGTTTTTACTTAAGATTACATCATCTCCGTTTTTTCCAACATCATATTCTCTTTTGTATGCAGGGTTGGTGCATTTATTGTTTGGTTGCCGACGATATCGGACCAATTCTTCCGAATTCTCGAAACTGGAGAAGGGAATGATCTCAGCCTTTGCGAAATTCTGGATGCTAGTATGGACGTCCCTCCAGATGTAAGTGCTAAAGTGTAGGACTGTGTTTCAATTACTAAGTAGAGATTTGTCCCTGATAAATCTTACTATTAACCTTTCGTGAGTGTTTATTGTAACCATTAAATTACAGCCGGATCTCGTTCCTTGTGCGTTAAACAATACAGCACTTCTGATGGTGCTCGCTGTAGGTGGCATTCAGTCAACTTTCAATATCTTGATCAGTTTGGTAAGGATGACTTCAAATTTTTATAAATAAAATTTCTATAAACTAAAGTGTAGACTGTAGCTTTTAATTGTTGTCTTATCGTATTGTTTATCTACATGCAAAACATTATTTATGAGCTGAACATAGAGTTCAAATTATTCTAACATCCTATTATGCCATTTTACTGAGGCAAAGAAGCAAACAACAATTTATTCGTCAAGACTGAATTGCACAGCACGTTTAAATTAGTGTAATTCCAGTGACAATGAAGCATACAAATTATAATAATTAAATTGTTATAAAAAGAAATTACATATATTTTTATATTACACTAAATTGTTTCAAGCTTAGAAAATGGAAGCGAAAACGTATCAATTATAAACGAGACAATGTTACTGATCTTTTATTCCATTCTAGGTGGTGAATCGCGTCGGTCGCCGTAACATGGTGATATTCGTCACCGCGCTCTGCGGGATTAGCCGTATCATCACGAACTTGGTTCCGAACGCGATCGGCAGCGTCATTATGTTCGCCTTGTTCTTAAACGGCTTAGTCGTTATGGGATTGTATACAGCCATTGCTGTCGCTATCTTCCCCACGTCTCTAAGGTACACTTTTTATATGACGAAGAAAGCACTTGTTATGTACATAAGAAAATAAGGGCTTGATTAGTCGATGCTGCCCAAGATACATATCAAACTTACCTCGCATAAACTTGACGCTTTGCTCGACGTGAGTTACATTTATTGTGTCATATTTCGTAAAAAAGGGATGTTAAGTAATGCTAACTAGTCTCAAACTGTCCTTTACCACGTGGGCTAATGCTTATTAACGTTCCAATTATGAATAAGTAAATTATCGTACGACGAATACTTCCTGTGCTAACAATAACAGTCCTCCTACAACGCATCCCAAATTGTTTGCAGATGTTCATTGTGGGTATTGGCTATTAATGGCGGTTGATTATTTTACAGATATAATCTTTACTTGTGAAAACCTGCTAACTAATAGGGAAGATCTTTGGTTTCACTGGCTTTTTAAATGGTCTTGGCCCAGCATTACTCATGCTGATGTGTTATTGTTATTTCAGTATGTTTCTGCATCAAAATACCTATGAATATCTATTAGGCATTACTTTTAGGGTGTTGGCAGTGGCACTCACCACGACTGGTGGTCGTATAGGAACATTCGCGACTATCCAAATTCTCAACCTGATGCTCGCGAACAACTGCAACGCTGGATTTTACTTGTTCGCATCCATTTTCGCTTGTAAGTACCAGCTTTTAGTTTAATTTAGAAGTTTATTATTTACTAAATTTGTGAACCTAGCTAGGACGCTGGCTAGCGCACTAGCCGGATGATATTACAGATGTATTTCGCAAGTAAAATACGTCAGTTAATACTGATTTAACTACTTCGTGAACGGCATTCGTCCAACGATGATTATTTTACCGATCTGTGATCAGTCAATCATTTGGGTAATATCTGAACAGAGGTATATTTATAGCAAAAATACATTTATAAAAGTTCGCTACTGAAAAAAGTAACTTTTGCATTCAAATATGCACAAAAGCAGCTTAATCATATGACATAACATATTGAACAAGATAATATGAGATTAAATTCCTTTGTAATCATAGAACAATTACATACAACTACACTATTACATGCAATATGTATAATAAACTTTGTTGCGTAATATGTAACACGCAATAGGGGTCCTTATCACTCAAGTAGTGGTTTCTTCCACACTGCACATATGCGTAGCAAGAATAACATTTAAGGAAAGCATATAAATATGAGAAAAAGAGGATTATGAAATAAACGTACACAAATAACGATATAAAGTAGAGGGACGAAGCAAAAATTAAAGCGTTCAACATACAGAAACGAGGATAAATTGGACAATGAAAGTATTAGTCGAAAGTCTATAAAATAAGCAATGTTGACCAAGACCTGGCTGACACTCCTACGTATGGCTTGCCAAACAATTATTATTATTCTTTTTTATTTTCACTTGAAAAGTAAAAAGAATGATGAGGTGCATTTATGCAAGGAGTTTGGATTTATGCCTGGTGCATGGAAATAAAGTCACGCCCTATTCGATGACGAGACGTATAACATAACTGGTGAACTTGGTAGTAAATTATACTCCTCTGCCTACCCCTTCGGCTACATAGGGGCGTGATATTATATTTTTCTTTTTTGTTACATTTCTAAATATCTAATCGGCACGGCTGGTTGCCAAGGGTACGCCAGACGTTCAGAGGCAAATTCGTCTCATCACTATTAGATTATTATCATCTTTATCAGTCAAACGCTATCAAAAACTCTCAGAGCATTTCATACTCTTCAGACCAGTTGACTACCTTCACAATTCCTCGCTGAACAAGTCTTCATTAGTAATCTTTTCATCGTTTCACTGTTGGACGCGAAGGTCCTTTTAGAATAAGGAGTGTTAAGGCCATAGTCTACCACATTGAGTAGGAAGGGTTGGCAGATTTCGCAAGCTTTAGAGAACGTTACGGAGTACTCTAAGAGAAGTTGCCGACAGCGACTTCTTGCCCCAATGTCGTCCAAAATAGGCGCGCATGAGTAGGGACATTGAATCGCTTCTATCGCGCGTTGCAAATGAGACTAAAAGATAAAAGTAGCGATGCAGTCGCTTGTTTAGGAAACCCGCTACTGCATCGCTGCAAATGTCGCCACGGGCGACCTTCCTAAAGTATGCAGGTTTCCTCACGATGTTTGCCTTAATAGTCGCACAAAGTAACATTTAATCTTAAAACGTAAATTAATTTACGATTACTTTGCGTCGAGATTTCCAACCAGGACCGCCAAATTGAGAAGCTGAATACTAAGCTAAGGTCATCAATGCTTGTTCCGACAAGAGGCAAAATTAGTTTAAGCCTTACTTAGGTTATTACGTCACAGGATATACGAATAACAGGATATACGACTAACATAAAAAGTAATCCAATGCTTAAAGCATTAAATTAAAAACAAATAGATACATCGAAACAACAATACTGTTCATAGATTAGATACAACTGAATAACAATACCATTCTTCGATTAGATACATCTGAATTAAAATACATCTAAATAAAAGTACTACTTTTTAATTAAAATATAACTTTTTTTCTCTTTTTCAGCATCAGGATTAATCGCCTTGTTTTTAGTTGACGACAGATACCTCTCCAGCACGCAACAGCCAGCAGCGCTCCAAGGAAAAGATGAAGACAGCAAACTCTGAATATATTATTACCTTATACACAGTTCTTGATACCTCATCTATGTATATTAAGTTTGTATTGTGAGTTAAGCATTAATACATTTCAAAGAAATGCGTTTTAGTTTACCTGCAATAAGTACTTATCCCAATTAAATATCTATGGACATAGTGGGGTGAATAATATAACTGGGGAGACGTGTGACTGTACTACACTTCTCGACCTACTCCGTCGAGGGATTACAGGCCTGATGTTAACGGAACATACTACATATATACACGTAGTCAGCATTATAACTGTACATAGAATGCCTGTAATTCACTATTCAAAAGGATTATTAAACAAGTTTAACGTCGTAGTTCGATTGATCATTCTCCGACCTACTTCTATGTGGACGAATACTTGACACCTATATAAACCGCCCTAAGCGTCTGTACATACACTTATACCACTACACTACTACAACTACATAACAACGATTTAATTCTGCTTAACGGTCACAATTGCCACCAATATATCATCAGTGTAACAGCCTGTCCCAGTCCAATGGTCTACAGAGGCTTCCCAAAGGGGCTTTTTGCCCGTGACCCCCAGGCACATTAAAAAAATACGTAACTTACTTTCAATGTACAGAAATATTTCACAATAAAGGGATCCTCAAAATCTACGAAAAAAATAGATCATTAAAATGTTACCAGTGGCCATGATAATATTATCACTTTGAACATTGCAACTCATGAAAACATGGAAATTGATGGGTATAAACTTTTATAAATGTTCGAATAGATAAGCACAATAAAAAGATTACTCTTTTACAAGTTTTTGTACCGCGATGAAAATCGATAATCTTCTAATGACGGTCGTTAAATGATAAATGTAACAAAGACTACATTCAGTAACGTTTTGCCTTTTAAATGTATAATCGAATTGTATTGTTTCAATATATTTTGTACAGTTTGAAAAAAATATACACAAGTCCACGAATACACCGGTCAGTTGTAGAAAAGTTTGAGTGAGCTATCATGGCTTTGGAACAAAGGAGAGATGATAGTAAAGTGTCGTTTGAAGAAGCTCTTGACAGAGTAGGTACGTTCTTTGTTTTATTTTGGCACTTAAATTGTGTTTGATAGTAGATCTTTCCTCGAAACCGACCTAGTTCAACAATAGTAAATAATTCACTGTTTCGTTGCTGGATTTTAAGATAAGGATAAATTATTATATGCCGCCTTATTCAATTCTCACGAGACTAAGAAAGGTATTAGACTTAACTTTTAGAAAACATATTGTTACAAAATTAATAATTGTGTCTTTTAAATAATTTACACTCCATTCTGGCTTTTCGTAAATGCATATATGTCAATTCTAAATAGCATAATAATCGATGCTACATCTGCTCCTGTTTGTTTTTTTTTTACTTGTTGATTTACCACTGTTACTGTTTACAACTTAACTATGCCAATGTAATTTTGTAACTAGCGTGGTTCTTTATGGTTTTCATCATATTTTCGTTATTTCCATCAGGTTTCGGTTTATACAGCTATATATTGACTTGTCTGTCTGGCTGTATAATAATTTCTTTTGCCTGTGTGGCCTACGCTAACACAATTATCATTCCAACCAGTGCTTGTGAATTGGGTACCACAACTCTTCAACAAGGAATACTTGCGGCTACGCCTATGGTTGGTAAGTAAAACTATATACTTAGATTGACAGATATGTCTTTATTGTTTACACCACTTGAAAGATTGATCAATACACACAGACGAATGTAAACAATGGACGGTCCAGTCGGTCTAAAACAATTTCTTCTAAGAAACAGACTTAATTAATTGAGCAGTGCTGCTAGGACGATGTTAAGTAGACAATAATTAAACCTTTATTTAAACAACACTAGGCTTATTATCATCAGCCTATCTCAATCCACTGCTGGACATAGGCCTCCCCCAAAGAACACCAATGCGGCCTGTCCTCGGCTTGCCGCATCCAGCTTCTGCCTGCAGCCTTTCGCAGGCTTAAATATACATAATAATAGCAGAATAACAAGTTCTGAATATTCCGTAGTTTCCTTGCGTTTTAAGTGACCATAGAGTTCAAATATGTTAGATTAAGTTATTGCTTGCGGCTTTTTAAGAAAATATAGAAATAGCACTGGAAATTAAGCGCAAGAAGTCTGCGATCGTTACAAGTCGTGGTAGAACCTTAGCGAGGAGTCAATAATTAATTAAAGATTTGACTATTTCTGTGTCGTATATTTGGCTGACCCAACGGTTTAGCTAGGTGAATCTACATCTACTCATATTAACGTAACATCACGTCTGTAATCCCCAAAAAGGTAGGCACCACCACGTTACACCAGTTACATTTACGTCCTATTATGGAATAGTTGGTCAATCCATTGCCATACATCGGGCATATATCCAGACTCCGAGCCACTACTACAAAATGTCTACAAGTAAATCTAAGTTAGAAGAATCCGACAGTAGCCGACCTGGGATTTGATATTAAGTTATAATTTTAGGCTTATGTCGATAGCTCTATCTCTTGTGCTGTATAAAAAGATCGATACAACGAGAATGGGCATGATGACACATTTTGGAACACTGCCCTATAATGCTCGGAAATATATATTATTTACAATAAATTATACATTTTTGTAAAAATTTCAGGCTTATCAAGAAAAAGTTAATTTTTAGTTTATAATTTTAAAGTTCGCGCCAAAACGCTTGTCAGTGTTATGGC
>DVOY01000754.1:0-10427 GCA_018237585.1 Apyrrothrix maculosa | reverse complement strand
CAATTTGGGTTCATTAAATGTGCGCCGCACCGGAGTAAGCGCTTTTATACTAAGTAATTGTGAGCTTGAAATTTTATGGAAGTATTGGCAAAAGGTACACGAGGAATTACTTATATTTTGATGTTCATGGGTTCTTAGAAATAATGAACGATTTCTTCTCGAGCAGGTCCATTACTTTTTTGCTAAGTTAACGATTATAACTTTAACAAAATACTAACTTTTATAGTCTCCCGTAATATTATCAGGATATTTTAACTTCGGGAAGGTTATTTATATCGTATAAAATATAGTGTTAGTATTGGATATAATGTTAATATTAGATAATACAAAATAATGATAATAAATTTTACAAATTAATACATACCGTACATAGATTTTATTAGATCTTTTACTCGTCGACTAAGTTATTATTAGTTTTTAGATTATTCTAGTTATGGCTTAGATTATGAATGTGTGCCTGGTGTATGGCAATAGGCTCACCACCTATTCCATAGTGGGACGTAAACGTAACATGCGAACCGTGGGAATATTCTACACTCCTCTGCATACCTCTTCGGAGAATACAGGTGAGATGTTACGTTGACGAAAGATTATCATCATCACATTTAATGTAACATTTTTATTTGTATCGATAACAAAGACACTAATTGATATCGTTTGTAGGACAAATTTTATTACTGACTGCTCTTATCTCCTCGTAACTTGTACCACGCAATATTACTAACAGTCCCGTGTCCGAAGACCTGGTTACCATTTAATACTAAATGATAGTCATATTAACAACACATTCTTACCGAATGAACTAACGTTCTAAACCCTGTTCCTGAGTCCTACGCCCGTAGTTTTGTGTAGGATTGAAATAAGATGCCGTGCGGATTATAAGTTACTCGTGACTACTGCCGGTTCATTGGATTCTAAGTTCATGTGAAAAATGTTAGTAAAACAATTTGTATTTACACCTGCTGAAATATACTGCGAAAATATGCTGTATCTCTTTGTTGCTTAGCAACCGTGTTAGCTTTCTTCTCCTCGGACTTAAAGAGCATACTGAAAACAATAAAAAGAAGTAAAAGGTATGCGTGAGTTAGTTCTCAAAGACACCATTAAAAACCGATCACAAGACTATAAGCGTTAAAGCCATTTAATGTAGGATAATATAGTTTGTGTACTCCAATAACCGCTTTCCATTAAGAGACCTTCAGGTCCATTTGACGTGAATAAATTTTCCAGCCATAGGAAAGCAATTGCCTGTGCGACGTGACGTAATGTTTTACGCTCTCGTTTTTCCAAACTAAATATTTATGTTTCGTTCATTGGCTGGTCCGATAACACTGGTTTGACCGAGAGTGCTTACGTTTCCAGGTCGTGGCCAAATATTTGTCCCACTTTGCCATTGTCCCATATGTTGAGTTGCGAGTTTGTTTATTCGAGTCCTTTATGTATTTTTATAAGGGTATGTAATTCATTTCAATCGCCATATTAGAATTCGCTTCCATTCGTATGCATATAATTTTTATTTTATTCTTTTTTTTTATTTTAATGTTTATTAAGAACCAACTATAGTCGTACCCGTTATATTTCGTCCGCATGAGCATTGGAACAAAATATTTCGGTAAACAATGTTGTCTCTAAACAACATTTAAAGTTGTATTCAAGTCGGTCAAGTGTTTACGATAACAACCACAATATTTTTGTATCTACGTAAACAGACAAACATTTTACTGGCCCGTTAGCGCAGTTATTAGTGACCCTGACTGTTGCGTCGGGGGTCGTGGGTTCGATTCCCACCCAGAATAAATATTTGTGTGACGAACACAGGTATTTGTTCTGTGTCTGGGTGTAAAAAAATATATCTATATAGGTATACATTTCTATGTATATTTATCAGCCGTCTGGTTACCGTAACACAAGCTCCCTTGATGCTTAGTATGGGATCAGATGGCCGTGTGTAAAGATGTACCAAGATATTTAGTTAGAAGATTTTCAATTTTGTCTCCTTGCCGACTGTAAGGATCATTACAATAAAAAATATTTTACATAGAAATACCTCATCATCATCATCAGCCTATCTCAGTCCACTGCTGGACATAAGCCTCCCCCAAAGGGCGCCATCGCACCCTGTCCTCGAATTGCCGCATCCAGCTTTAGATACACCTTAGATATAGTTAATTATTATACCTACTGATCCATATACCTATGTAGTATTTTAGAAACTACAATATTAAGTAAAATTGATTACCATACATAATGAATCGTCGAGTTCATCAGTCACTCTTGAACCTGAAGATGACAACAAAGAACCTTTGAATCCACAAGGCTTAAGAGATTTAAGCTGTCTATGATACCCCATCTATCCCCACGCTTTAAAGGCGTGTGGGCGGATCAAGTACATTATAAACCCTTCAGTGTACGAACAATTTGTAAAACTTAGCAAGAATTTGACTTGGCCTGCAAAACTTCGTTAATTTGACCATGCAAATGTTAATAGCTGATGTCATACGTTTGAATTATGCAGTAGGCTGGATTCACATGATTGGATTGGATAATAGTGCGCGAATATTTTAATGCCAAGTCATTTTCAACACTTTCAAATGTTTTATTCTATACAATGCAGATGTATTATCATCATCACCAAAGCGGCAGGTCACAACTGAAGATAGGCCTTCCGGAATTATCGCCATTGCGTCCTATCCTCGGCTTATAATTGTATAACTGTATACATGTATACACTTATCTGCAATGTAAGTGTATAATGTATTTGTAGAAGTATACATTTCTCGCTCACATCATCATCACCATCTATTCTTTTATCGGCCCACCCAGGTCACCTCTCGGGACGTGAAGGTGTAAGGCCACCTTAAATTATAAATTATTTATTGTATGTATTTCAAGTGTTATTGGTGGTATCTATCTTTCAACTATTGAAAGCTGCTTTCCTTAGAACAGAAAAGGTTAATCTTCAACTCTGTAATGCTGGCCAAATATGGATTCGCATGTCATATCTCTTAGAGATCATAGTGGGAAACTGTCACATAAGTGGGGAAGGTAAACGTTTTGAAAATTATTTATTTACTTCCATAATATACATACAAGTACCAAACTTCTGATGGACAGACAAATAGTTAACTCAGAACCGTCAGAAATTGTATCAACAGCATATACATACATACTCGTATGTTCCCAATTGATATAAAAATCCAATCTAATTTTAATTTTTTTTTGACGGTCAATTCACTAACGAAAACAACATTCCTTTAAGAATCATCAGACATGATATTAATCGTTGCAACTGATTCGTTCCATTAAATGACCTTTAAGGTCTATGTAAATAGAAGCTGTATTTATTATCCGGGTCGATGGTTTAGTGCCTCATTGATTATTGCTCTCATCATGCGCACAGTTCGAGACCTTTCTATTTTTATAGGTATCTTTGTATATAGCACACGTTATTTTAAATACGAGCAGTCCACAGAATGTCAGAGTACAGTACAAATAAAGTGTATTTCAATTAAGTTATCACCGAATACAGTACGTAATTAATTAACATCTTCTATTAAAATAATTAAACGAGAACTACAGCATCCCAAAAAACTGGCATTTGTTTTTCGTTCTTCATTTATTTATCCAAATCTTATTAAAGTATCCACATACAAATAAACATTATATATTCGGCGACTTCACTGTCAACAGTCGTAAGTTTTACAATCAACCGCTTTCCGAGCCTAAGCCCTCTGGAACTAAACTCTTAAAACAAACTGTAACTTTAAAAATATTGAATTAAAGTGTGGATGCTATTATCTTTTTACTAATGATTAAATCGACTCTTTTATATCAAATTATTATAGTGTTTGTGTACGTTACCAATAATAACAATAATTTGAATTACTACACTCCTCTGCCTACCTCTTCGGGGATTAAATGTTGCGTTGAATTACTAGTCCCCTTTGATGTCCCAGGCACGAATGTCTTCAGGACTGGGTCAATCTAAAGCTTGTTCCACTTTGTGCTGCGGATTAATGAAGATATTGCCAGAAGATCTAAGGAAATTCTTCGCAATGCTTTTAAACTTTTTCTCATTCCATTGCATGGAAGCAGCAAGTCAAATATTAATATAGTCGGGGTGGTCTAGATTAGTTAAGTCATCTACAATGTGACATAATTGTCTACAGTTCTCATGATATTTGTCGCAGATTAATCCTCCTAGACTAAATTGAAACGCGGTAGAGCCATACGTGATGTGATATGTCTAACCGTATATCCAACACTCCTTTAGATCCAGGAACAACGCCAATAAGAAATGTTTATGGACCAGCCGTTTGAATACCCATATCTGCTCGATGCGTTTATGATATTTTCATGCAGGGCCTTCCAATGTAGTATTGCTTGAATAACAAAGGAGATTCGAAAGAAATCCCATTTGTTCATCGGAATGTCAAGCTTAAAATTAATAGTGGAACGTAGACCTGTGTTATAATTTGAACAGTAGTATCGAAAGTTGTCCTTCAAATACGAAAGAGCATGCAGAGAGATTATGCAGAACAAAATATGAAGATGCCGTTTCATCCTGAGGGAAGACCCGTCTCTAACAGACATATCTATGATAGGAGTATGATGAAGAGTTGATGATGATGACGACCATGATGAGTAGCTTACTCAATTTTTCGGATTAATGTTCTTGGTGCGATAAAAATTAATAAATTCCAGATACCCTGTTATACTAATTGTAATTTAATCGGAAATGTGTTGACATTTACGCAAATCTCGGGTCGGAGACTATTAGATTGTTCAAAAAATTGGAATTTCTAATATTGGGTTGGAGTCTGGACTTCTACCCGGTGCCGGTGTATGGCAATAGACTCGCCGCCTATTCCTTAACGGGACGTAAACGTAACTGGTGAAACGTGGGGTTAAACTAAAGTCATTTGCCTACCTCTTAGGGGATTACAAGGGTGATGTTACGTTTGCAAACAAGGAATTGTAAATGATACATAAAGATACATCTAATAAAAAATATTCTAAACGAAAATTATTTACGTAGGATGCCAATTCACACTTACACAATTATCGAATGATCTACAAGAGTTTACATATAATCGACTGTAACGTTATATAAACACATACAGGGTGACATATTCAGCTCGTTTGAGTAAGGGTCCCGCGGAACAATCAAATTACAAGGCCCGTATCACCGCGTTAGAGCGCCGAGAAATTTAGTTTGTAAATATTTATTCGAGTAATAATTGAATGGATTAAAATTAAACTACCATACAACAATAAACTAAAACGTTAAACATAATTTAACTCATTTTCACCGTTTAAAAGAAGTAAGACCAACAAAGGAAACGATTAGGAATACTTGAAGAGAATTTTACGCCATCTATTATGAAACCATTGAACTAGAAAACATGTAGCTTACTAATATTGTTACTTGGAATAAATATGTAAGTTGATGAAACGACTAACGACATCTCGTGTCATGAAAGAGTCGCAGTTTTCATTTTTCCGTTTCTTAACACGTTTAAGTGGAAGTTAAAATACAATTTATCATTAAAACTGCTACGAAGCTCTACAAACTAGAAGATACATATCATATGTCTGATAAAATGATAATGAATTAGATAAATTAACTCACGTACCTTATTTAGCTTAGACAAAAGAGTAACCACAAACATACAACGTCTAACAATTCAAAATACATATACATCAAACACAAAAGTTTGATGCTCTATGCCACATCTTCTTATTATACTCTAACCACATTTAGATTCGTTTATTTGATCAATTGTTACGTTGAATCACACATCACGATACGCGTTCGTGCGAACGGAGCTTTAAAAAAGCGAATGTTTGCAAACTTCGCCCGGTCCCTAATTAGTGGCTGACGAGAAATGGTTCTCAAATTGACAATCTCCTTGCTCCGCCATAATTACTCAAACAACTTATGCGTGTTTTGGTACCGTGATGAGTTCAGTAAATTGCGTTGCGGTATAATTTTATAATTAACGTTGCTGTGCTGTTTTCTATATTAAAATGAGGGCACTGAGCCACTTTTATATTTTATACTTCAGGGCCTGGTATTTCAGGCACTTATGTATGTGAATACATATATCATACATATATTTAAAACACCATACGTTATATAATTTAAAAAACGTCCTGAAATTTTATTTCTATATAAATGCATATGTAAATGGTAAATAACGTTAGAGACACCTTCGCATGGAGGAAATATGAGAATTAATGCTGTCTCATCTCATCATAACCTATTTTACTATATTCCGATTCCCTCCCGTTCTGATGATATGTAATAATAATATACGTATGGATACAGTTATTATTCACGCTTCCACAGTTCATTTATAGGCCAACTTTAGCATAGCGATTTAGAAAAGAGAAATGTAAAAATTGAATGTTCGCAAAGTACGAATCGCTCCCAAAACATTTTGTCGGTCCTGTGCATGATATTATGGAGTCTTATTGAATTCTTTCATTAGCGCAATATAACATCCAAAGTTACAATATTACTTCCATGTGAACCAACGCGTTGGCATTCTCGTTGATGAAAATGAGACTGTAGCCTGAGTTAGTAATTAATGAGTTGGTTGTGGAATGTAATGACGAGACATATAGGTATACACATATACTCGTATGTACACTTTTTTAAATTTGGAATTACACATTTTATATCATTGTGTGTAATTTCAAACTAACTTATGAATTATATTCGTTATAGTCGACTGCCTTGATTGTCGAGTGGTTACAAGCGCGACTGCTGATCGAGAGGTCCTGGGTTCAAATCCCGGGTCGGGTAATTTCTAGTAGAAAACGGAGTATGGATATGCGCCCGATATATAGCAATAGGCTCACCATCTATTCCATGGTAGGACAGAAACATAACCGGTGAAACTTGGGAATGTACTGTACTCCTCTGCCTACCTTATTCGGGTTTAGAGGCCTAATGTTCCGTTTTATTTAAATGTAGGTATTTAAGATGAAACAAGTTATTGCCAACATTTGATACATAAACTATAATTTTAGTTTGTTACATAAACTACAATATTATAACACTTAAGAACATATTCTTATATATAAATACTTAGTCTGTCATAATAATGAAATTACCAGCTCTTTTCTGGTACGACATTCATGAGTTTTCAGAATTCCTCATTATACTTTTTAATAAAATTCTTTACGATTTTCAATGATACAGGGTCTTATTAAGGGCAATCAAAATACGTAATATTATATTTACTTAAATAATAATCGTTTAGATTTCTGATTCTAAATTTTCATTTTCGATTTTAAGACAGAACTTGCATGAGGGATAATATTATGTACCCGAATACTTTCCGAGTTCCTTCTTAGTGAACTCCTGTCGATCGCAGCAAGGTTGTAACGAAAACTGACCGCGGAAAAATTTAAACCAGTGCGGAGAACAGTGGTGATTTGAGTCGCTACATAATTTAACCACGCGTATACGGTCTCACGAAACGTTTAATAGTAAAGGAATATAAAATTACTGTTGCATAAAAGTTAAAAGAATTCGTTTTACAGTAAGTTTTTACATTCAAGGAGTGTATAGGTGCAAAAATGGGAAAGAATATGCCCTGATAGTTCGAACTTGGAGAAAACAGACTGATGAAAGAATTACAAAACAGATATATAATGCGACTGTTCATGGATGCAGGTGCCGAGCGAGGCCAAGGCTCATCTGTCATGTCCAAATGGGCTAGGCTGATGAGGGAGTAAGATGTTTTCAAAATTATTATTCCTCACGGGATAGGCAGAGAGCACCGAGTGCCAAATAATTCTGTCCTTACAGACCTGCCGAGCTTCTTTTATATTCATCACTCTCTTCATACACGCCGGTTTCAGAAACTTCTGACCCGCCTATCAGCCAGTAACCGGCTTATTTGATCGAGATAGGTGAGTCTAGGCCTCTCTCGGCACCTGCGTCTGTCTTCAAAATCAATCAATGATGAACGTCGCAGAAGCACGGCTGATTTATGAGATAGAGATCGGATAGAACAATGATAAAAGTTGTTACATAAAGAACATATTCCTTCAGAAATTAATAGAAAATAATATATACTATACCTAGGTTATAACAAAAAACATTACCATTGCAATAACTCAACTGTAACGACACTAAAACGAAATTCGTCTCGCAGAAGTCCCTCCATTAAGAAAGTACGTAGTTTACTTAGCTAGTATTTCTTGTGTAATTAAATTCCTTTTGATGTTATATTTCACGGGTTGATGACTACAGGAAAGTTTTAGAAATGGCAACAATCGTAAACGAATTCGTGTGGCTGTTGATTATTCGTATCAAGACTGATACAAACAACACTAAAATTAACTAAATTGACTTATCTCTAGAAAACAAAGCGCTTGTATATATCTCAACGTAGTATGTAACGTTTTAAAATTATTACACCCCAACACATTACAATACATATAATTACACATATTCCCTGCGAGAGGTCGTCCACCTAAAGCTTATCTCCCTCCGTTCGAATACTGGCAGTCTAGACTAGGATGAAATTAATGGTACCTAACGTCTCTCAGAGCTTTGTATTATCTGGTTCCTTTCTAAGTCCCTTTTAATAGAAAATAAATGTAATATTATTTCGAAGGGACACAATAAAGCAATAACAAATAAGGCAGCAGCGTCGGCGGTGTGAGAAGCTGTGCTCTGCGATCCCACACCCGCATGCCCAGCGTGGGGATTATGGGCATGATGCCGATACGTAAGTCCAGCATTGCAATAAATTGAATATGATGATAATGATACAATAAAGGACTTATGAATTCGAGTAAAGATCATTTTATCAATAATTTCCTGTTTGATACTCGTACATATGTATGTGTACACATAAACATATGTACGTTGTAGTTAACGTAATTAATGAAGGTATTATGAATAATGCCCGGTCAGTATGAAGAATGAGAAGTCAAATTGATCTATTTCATCAATATTCAATTAAACTTCACTATTTACAACGACTGCGATTGCTACCACGAAGCAGTCAATACGAGTACAATAATGTCGAAAATAGCGAAACGTGGAAATGTTATATTATAGAAGCCTCAGCCCACCTCTTCAGGGAGATAGTGTCGTGATGTTACGTATTAATAAGTAAATAAAATTTACATTTCAAAATAAATCATCGAAGAAATTTTCTTACTACCTCACCACTACCGTATTCTATACACCAAATTTTATTTTATTTATCGCTTAAGTAATTAGCGCTGTAAAGTGGAGTTAGGCAGATATTACTTTTAAACTAACATTCCTGAATAGTAAAGATTTATGTGTTCGGAGGGTTTCGAACGCTTACAATAAATGTTTGATATGAATAATTTAAATAACAAATGAACATTTTATACACACTAAAGTGAAGAAACACCTTATATTTATTTCTGTTTTAAAAGTACTAACGACTATTTAAAGGATGAGTAATAATAACAAGATACGTTATACTTTTCTATTTGCTCCTGCAGAGATACGTAATGATACCTGTAGTGTAGGCTTTTTACGTGAAATGAGTAGAAAACGAGCAGGCAGCCGTCAGAAGTGGCCGCTAATGCCTATGGCATCTGCTACCTTCAGTATCTGTAACTTTTTATATTAAACAGAATTTTAAATGTTATTAAATGTTAACGTTTATCGTATTCCTGGACAATTAAAGACATTTTTTACAACGTTCAGACTGGCAACATATTTAATCAAAATATAAAAAAACACACATTCCAAATTTAAAATCTGTTTGAAGCGATACTGACTTTCACGTTACATTGTTAAATCTTTTCAACTCAAATAATGTAACCATGTAAGCACCTGTAGACGTCCCAGTTGAACAGACTTTCGTAATCCTAAGCCAGTACGAACAAGTATCTCGACATAACAGGCGAGGTATTTCAAGAATTGTTTCTTTACTTAATTAATTTATCGCCTCAACAGTTTCCCTTATTAAAGAAACTCCGAAACCGCCGAGTTTCGGACTTTACGGCAAATGAAACTTTATAACATCGCAAAGTTTGCGAAGCGTTCATCGATACTGAGCACTGTGTTTTATTGAATTCAGACCTACAATAACAAAAGTACTTTAAAAAATATTGGCTAGATATGGACGTAGCAATCGTTTTATAAGAACATTCATTTTTGATTGCCCCCTTGGTCGAATGGTTGCAAGCACGACTGCCGATCGAAAGGTCCTGGATTTAAATCCCGTGTCGAGTACTATTACGTTTTCTAAATTAGGATTTCTGGTTCAAATTTCTAGTAATGGTTCAGAGTCTGGAATTGTGGCTGGTGTATGGCAATAGGCTCACCTTCGATTCCATGGTGGGTCGTAAAGGTAATCGGTGAGACGTGGGAGTTATTGCACTCCTCTGCGTACCTCTTCGAGGTTAAAGGCGTAAAG
>DVOY01000753.1:0-10432 GCA_018237585.1 Apyrrothrix maculosa | reverse complement strand
AGCCCGTATTCGTGGTGTTAAAACTACTAGCAAGTAGTGCTTCTTATAAATAAATCCTCGAAAATTCATCAAAAATATAGCGTTGTATTTACAGAGGAAACAGATGATATCGACTAGCAACAAATTTGCTCGCCAAATTCGATGAGCCAGCGGCATATTGTTATATATCGACCAAAACGTGGTTATTCTCTGCGGTCTGCAATTTCCGAATTAGGCAATAACAACTGCATCTAGTACTGCAACCTAAAGAGCGAACTGTAATTTAATATCGTTTGGACCCAACACGAGCACGTATAAAGTGTAACAACGCGTAATGCAATATACGAAATTCATTAAGACACGCTGTAGACTCCACGGCTCATTTTAAAAATAATACTCAGATCTTAATCAGCTCCCAGTGTCGCTTATGTCTTGCTCGTATGTAGGCCAATGATAACGTCCAATCGACGCACAAAAAATGTCCGGACGACAACCGACGCGATGTTCTTACACCGCACGCGAAATCGCTCGGCGCTTTGGAATGAAAGAGTCACATTGAATGGGAGTAACGAGCTGCATATTGCCGTAGATAAGATTCGCTGAATTTCGAGTCACACAAAGGATAATGACCAGCCGTTATCTTATCTCAGTCAGTTGCAGCGTCGAAACGTTTCGCGCACAGCGCCGACACCTGGCGCTGTCGCTGAAGTCTCCCGCTTTGTTTTACAAAATGCACAGCCGCACACGTCCGCGCGACATGTGCTTGACCGTTATACAGGGCATGTCTCTCGGGTCTTTCCAGCGTCGCAAACATGTCACCCTTTGATGATAGCGCTGGAGAGCTCTCAAGAGATCCGACGACCCACTTTTCCGAGATGCACTCGCTACATGGAAACCGAGCGTATATTAAGACGATATTTTCTTGCAAAAAAGAAAAAAATGTGACGGCTAAGGGGACAGCTTTTGGCGGATCGCGCGCTCGCTTTATCGACCCGATTACGCGTCATCACACGAGATGGCACTAGTTAGTGCACACTGTAATCGTCATTTAAGCCTGCCGCAGTCCGCAACGCGGGCGGTAAGTGTCAAATCAATTTTTCAAGATGACCTAGATACAGCAACGGGTGATTTGGCCATCATCCAATATTTTGATTGGGTACCGGCTGTGCGAAAAAAGAAAAAGAAGAAAAATGAGAGAGACAAGTGCTCGTCACTCACCTATAGGTCTTCATGACTCCACATAAATAAGCACTTTTATTAGATACATGCTCGAGATTTGAATCTAAAAATTGTCCAAGAACACTTAAAGCACCGTCGGATGGAAATTCTTTTAAGGCATCTAGCGCACGCTCGTCCAGTTCTGCATGCGCTAGCTTTCCAGTCTTATAAATATCATCGAGCTTTGTAGCTACCTGGAAATTGAAAAGGACAACATTAACAACACGTTCTCATCACCGTGCGATACAACAGTGAGGGTTGATCTAACAATAGGAATCTTTCATTAGGCCTTACATGAGATACATGTGCAACAATCAATTGTAACAAAACTGCATAGAAATCGAATACGCAGTTTCGTTAATTGCTCAAAGGTATATTTATAGGAGGCGGTAAGCAATATATGCTTCATCGCGTTCACACAAAGATCGATACGTCCTAAAAATAACAATAAGCAGAAGTAAATGTACTCGCACGCCGCTTAAATTGTTGCACCTCTCGCCACCGTGTATGTTCGCCTTTGTAACGAAAATAATAAGCGCCTCATGTTCGCACTCGACGTACAACAGATCACAAAGGTCACCAGACCGTCGGGACCAGTTACCGCGGAGTTGTCGCGGACCCTGAGTTTAAAGTGCCATCTGCCAAACGGCGCACGCCGCTTTCCACCGCGACCAGTGCGCGTTGCAATAACAGGAGAGGCGAGAATCGTGCGAGCGGCGCATTGGAACGGCAAGTTGCCTTGCGATCCATCGATCCTTAGCGATACGGCCAAGACTGGCGCGCATAGCACGTCAACGGCAAAGTACACGAGATATGTAGGGGTTTTTAACTGTGCCGATACTGCCCACGGTATAGAATGTCCAGCTTGCGGCGATCGACAACCGCAAAACAATGGTACCTCTACCTACACGCGGAAGTGAATCAGTGTGTATAATATATGCAAAGGGTTTGTTGAATGCTTTTGAGGACACTGCAAGAATAAAGAAAATTTACATATATATTTTGTACTTCGTAATATCGCGCCTGTAATCCCCGAAGAGGTAGGCAGAGGAGTGTAGTACACTCCCACGTTTCACCGGTTACATTTACGTCCGATTATGGAATAGAGGATGAGCCTATTGCCATACACCGGGCATTAATCCAGACTCCCAGACACTACTATAAATTTCAACTAGAAAATCTAACCTAAATATAATCGTTCTCAACCCGGGAATCGAACCCAGGTCCTCTCGAGCAGCAATCGCGATTACAACCACTTGACCAACGAAGCAGTCATTTCGTGATCCATCCTTTTATTTAACAAAACACTAGGTGGATGACCGGGCTTCACTCGGGTGATTTTAAATAGTTTTCGTTTGATAGGCGTTTCGCAATGTAACCGTCAGTTTCAAATATGTACTTTTAGATGCTCAAAACTGTACATTTAGGTACTCAAATTTGTACTTTAAAATACTCAAATCTGTACTTTTATATACACAAATCTGTACTTTTAAATACTCAAAAATGTACTTTAGTCTCACAACACAATAACAAAAGAAAAGCACTTTAGAACAATCGTTCCTTTTTGTGCATAATTGGCACTTAATGGTTTTAGTACTTACTTCGGGGTGAAATTTTCAAAAACGATAAAACAAATCAATTTTGTACACATCTAAAATGTCAGGTGTTTAACATCAAAACCGACGAAATCTCATAAAAATCTTTCAACGTCTAATAAATCCCTTAGCAGAGGAATTTCCGAAAATCCTCTCTTAACTGACCCCTACATGACAAATTAAATATTCCAGCCAAATTTTCAAGTCGATCAGACGCATAGCTCTCGAGATATTGTTATTGTCTATATATGGTTAGAAATCGCTTATTAAACAAATGCATTTTCATGTGCGCACGGGTTATCACGGAGATGACTCTTACCTAGATCAATTTTAATAGTAAAAAAAACAATCTAAATAAAAAAACTGCTCAAAATCTTTAGATCCGTTTAAAATATTAGAGATTAAAGTATAAAAGATCGTACATATAATAAACTAAACTTGCTCACGCACACATCGATAATTTAAGCAATGTGTGCGCTCTTTCTTAATAATAGCAACACAAAGAGGTTGTTCGTTTTATTTAAGAAACGATATAATTATTTATTAAAAGATAATTGATAAGTAAATATCACATAGACTTCATTATAAGAGAATTGATAAGTAAATATATTATCGAACATTATGACAATATTTTTTCTTAACTACAGTTAAAAAAAATATTGTCATAAAGTTCGATATTGATAACAATATTTATGACAATATTTTTTTTAACTCTAGTTAAAAAAAATATTGTCATAAAGTTCGATATTGATAACAATATTTATAACAATATTTTTTTTAACTGGAGTTATCATAAAGTTATAAAGAGTTGTCATAAAGTTCGATAATATATTTATAATTATTAGTGGCTGGTACTAAAAAGCTCTGCTTCTCCAGGGCATGATATATATTAATAGAATAATTTATTAAGGTCTGTAAGGAACGAATTATTTGGCATTCGATGCTCTCTGGTTACGCCTGCAAGACGTGGCATAATAATAATGAAGTAAAATCGTACGGTCTCATTTTCTATACGTTTATTGTATATAAAGCCTATTCGTACAATTCATATCTTGTTTTGAGAGGACTATAATTATTCGTTTTTTAAAGAAGATGCACAGGATTCCTAAACAGGGCCAATGAAAATATACAAAGTGTTCTACGACTCGCTCTTTCAACCTGACGCACGCATTCAACGCCCTTTGTGAGGCGCACGCTCATTTCAGTCTGCAGTCTGTTAGAGAGATGCGGAGTGGTCTAAGACTATTCAAACACGACAAAGGATAGCTGGCTGCATTTTTAGCTCCAAGATTCATACAAACATTGTCAGCTACACGGCGGCGTTGCAAAGCAACTTTACACCGCCTTCACTTAAGGCTCAAAGTACTAAGATTCTTATTCACCGTGCTTACGGGATAGGAGAGCCCAATTGCTAGACAACAAAAATTTTGCGAGAGCAACTCAAATAGACCAGTTAAGCCTGCTGTAGCAACGAAAAACCTTATTACTTGCTGTTGATAGTAAACTATGTAATATTAAATATATAATTATATGAATTATTTGCCACAAGGAAAAGATATACTCGCTTGGGTATGCCCATCTTTCCTCATTTTCATTTGCGCGCCTTGACACATTGTACTATTTACGCATTTCCACGGTCAGAGAGTTACGTGATTTTTTTTAGCGCCGAGCGCTGTTTCGGTACTGCATTGAAATAGCTCCTGGTGTACATAGTCTCGTGAAATAAAAAAAAAATCAAATTCCTTAGATCGTGCACTGCCTACTTTGGGATCAGATGGCCGCGTGTGTCGTTTCAAAGTATTCGTGTATTTGTTATATCAAACATTAATACATTTTACACGCATAGAACGCTTGTTAAACTTTATACACGCATAGAACGAGAGTTTAAGATTGTCCTTGTGTGTATTAAATGCTGACTTTGCAAGCGTTTGCGAAGTTGGTTTTTACTGAAATATTTTCAAACCACCCGCGTGATGACAGGTATGGCACGATATGACAAGTGCGATTGGTCATTGGTGATCACGATCATGATCCACAGTTCTCAGGGAAGGTACTTACTTTCTATAGAAAGTTAATAAGGCAGAATGTAGGTACAGACTAATAATTGACAATGATAAATATTAACTGCGGCCTGATCGAATGATGGCTATATAGGCATAGCGAAAATCACATCATTATATCTTAATATACATCATTCATTAAAAACTAAGAACAGAAGAGTTTATTTGGAAAATCTAAAACGTCTCATGGACAAGTGTTCTTTTTAATATTTTTTTAAACTATTCTTCTACACGTTAACGTAATACTACTGTAATGACGTACGCTACAACGACAACGTTAATACAATTGTGAGTGTATTTCATAACGCACGCGTTATTAAACTGTGATAGAGTCCGCAACTTTTGCAAATCTGACAAACAGTTACTGGAAATTATCACAAACAAATGGACAAACGTTTTTGGTTCACAGAAACTTATTATATATACAGTATATAAGTGCACACCAACGATCAACCGCGACTTCCAACGCATTGCGTATCGATAGTAAATTATACTTTTGTTCAATTACGTGATCGACCCTCAGCTTTGATTCAGACTTTGTGGAGGCCTAGCTAACATTGGTACACAAAGACAGACAGACAGACAGACAGAAATTTTAATGAATGCTAAGACGGACATACAGAATTTAAAAAACGCGCGCTAAGACACCCAGACAAAAACTTAAAAAACGCGCGCTAGCGCTTTGACTTTCCTACGTACATATAAATACGTAAGAATATAAAAGTCTACTTATCGAAATTAGAGACATACACCTAGATCTTATTTATTTATAAGAATAATAACAAGAATAATTTATTCTTTAAAAAAACTTAATACAGTTAATTGCTAGGTTACACAGTTCCCACACTAGGATACCCCATGTTGTGGGCACTGGTGGTACTAGTGCCCACAACATGGGGCACTTATAAACTTATAAACTCTAAGTATTTCTTCTAGTTGTTGCAATGTCACATCATTACTTAATACAGATATTTATGTATATTTACACATATTAATATATCACAGAGATATTTGGCACTCTGTGCTCTCTGGCTACCCAGTAAGGTACCTGGCGTGAGGGTATGTATGTATATATTAAATACACATATATGTATATGTGCTGCATTAATATTGTTGATAGTAACAGTGCACTGAGAGACATGCATTGCTTATATTGTGATAAAGGTGTGTCAAGGGGCAGTCACAATCAAGGAGAAAGTGGATATCAACTCAAACATGATTGCAATTTCATCCACATATTGGTGCAATAGTTTGCCATGAATATTACAATTGCAATTATGTTTATCAATGGAATATAATTTCTATGATAAAGTGAATATTTAAAATATTTCTCTGCAAATCTGTACTTTCATTTCATTTCACATATAGTGTATATATTTTCTGTATTCATTATACTTGTAAATTATTATCAAATGAACAGTGTGGGGCACCATGTCCTGATTATGCTGATTACATTTTAATGTAAATCACACTTTTTTCAATGTTGCAAATATTTTTTTTCGCTAATTATATTAAGCTTTAATTAACATGTAAAATTATTATGGGTGTGTATAATAATAATATTATGGCTTTTGAACACAGTGTAATAAAAGTTAATAAAGTTTTTTCTAATTATTCTCTGTAAACACATATTTAATGTGGCAATTTTTTATTGTTTTAAATTAATTAATTGTAAAAAATATATATGTAGGATGTGCGTAAATTTATTATTAATCTGTTATGGCTCTACAAGAGTATTTTTTATATCTTAATTAACACATGTGAAACACTAGTCTATGAAATTTGTAATGAACTCAAATAAATAACCATTAAAAAATTAAAAATTGAATAGAATCATTAATTTATAAAAAACATTATGTTATAAATGTAAATATATGTATGTAAAAACTATTATATATATATATATACTTCTTATAAATAAAGGGTGGTTGTTATAGTATTTCCCACTATGGAGACCAATAGGATTCTTATAAGATTGTCCCATGCTACAATGTACTCTGCACAAGTCTTATAAAATTTTCATAAATCATGGATAATACTCAGGTTAACAACAATTGGCTTCCATTACAGTCACACAAGTCAGTCATGCTGCTTCGTATCCACTATGAGAAACATTGTATCATGATACATACAAATATCATACTCATGACCGTGGAAAGCATTGCATTTGCAAAATTTATATTTTCCCAACTATAAACTTACAAATAATGAACTAAGAACTAATTTTCCTCTCTGTGTAAGGTTTCAAATGGTATGAAAATTGAAAACCAGGGTGGAGAAACAAAATTGTATTTTCAGTCTGCCTCGGCCCTGTTTGCAAAAATTTATTTTCTAAATTATTGATATTAGTGAGTACTATAACTTAGGCTTTATATATAGGCATAGTGCTTATAGATATAAAGAGTTAGTAAGTCAACTCACCTTGGGGTCCAAGCCATATTCAATAAGTTTGCGGTAATCCGGGGTTCGGCCAACGTCTGAGTCCTTACCGGGGACATCTTCAATTGATATTTCTCCATTGCCCTCCGCCATTCTGCACAGTTATTTTAACTCTTTGTACACTCACTACACTAATATGCTGAAACACACTGTTTTTCAGAAGTCCCAAACAAACTTTACAATGTGGCTCTGTGCCTACACTGAGCCAGGCCTGCACACAGCTCGCTAGAGATGATGTCATACATCACAATCGAGAGAGCCACGCGTCTCAACAATGCCAAATTATATTTTTAATTTATTGTTAACATATAAAATTTAAACTTTACTAGAACATAACGAAAAGGACAATATTTACCTTATTTTGTAATTTTTGTAATTTTGGGAGAAAATGATAACGCTCTAAACGTCCGAAAAACAAAAAAACAAATGATGTTCAAACATATGAATTGAAACAATGGGATTGTGCACTCCTCATTCCATCCGGGTGAAGGTGAAATTTCAAAAAGCGAATGCGCGGGTCATTGTATTCTTCTAGTGATGTAAATAAAATTTTGAGCCTAAAAATGAAAATCGGTAATAAGATTAAAAATTTAGTAACGACACTAACAACGAAGGAGATGCGAAATCCGGCGGTCAATGACCGAAATAACACGGGGTATATTCTGAGAATTATTTAAAAACTTTTGAACACAACACTTAAACAAAAAACACTTTAAAACACTTTTAAGATCCTTTCATAACAAAATGCAAACACTAGTAACTTTCCGCGCATGAAACTTTACTGAATGCGAAACTGCAATAAGTTGAGAGTGCAACTGCATTGCACCCGATAAGAACCGGCCGGCGCGCGCCTCGATTTCCAAATAGAATCCGATTGGAATTAGCACAGAGGATGCGAAAAGATGAAAAACACTGTAACACACGATCACTTTACGGTAAAATTGACCTAAGGCACTGTACACGAAAATAATTACCTATTAATTTTGCTAGTTGGTGGCCGAGACAGATATGGCGGCACCGCGCGACGTCAACGTGACCGCCAGTCGGGGTTCTCACGGGACGACGCGCGCGGGACATGCAACGAGGAGTGCATTCAAACTTTCAAAAGGCACTAACAATTTGTAACTAAAGTTTTAGACAAGCTCTCTGTATGATGACGAATGGCGACCGCAGCAAATGATAAGATATTTTTATTGCACAGAGAGTTTTTGCAATGGTTGCGAATAATTTTGAATGTGAAAGAGCGCGGCGCGTCGCGCAAGGCTGCCGGCCGCGAGGTGAGACAGGCTAGCGGCAAGACGGCGGCGAGCGAGAAGCCGAGAGCGAAGGGGGGAGGGTGTTGCAACCGGCGGTGCAGGCGTGCAGCAGCGTCGACGCCGCACCGAGCTCGCTTGCATACTTGCATACATACATACTCACACTTGCAAATACTCTGACCTTCGTTACTCGTAATCGATTCACTGTCAGAGTTTCGCCTTTGTTGTAATGTAACAATTAGTTATTTTCATCATTTTTTAATTGTAAGTCCTTGATTATACATCAGATAAATCAAACGATATCGCTGATTACTACCTTAAATAACCGACCTCAATGCTTATCCGTTCATGTCATCATATTACAAGAAAATTTAAAATTTTGCGCGCGAAAACAATATTCGCAAATTAGAATGTTTAAAATATATTTCTAATAAGTAACTTTGAAATAATATTGTAAATAGTGTTATACCTAGTAGTGGCATCACAGAAACACTAATGATATTATTTTTATCATTCAATTCAATATGTTCAAAATCATAATTTACGTCGCACTTTATTCGGTAAAAAATCACACGGTTCCTAATCGACATTGTCCAATAGTGGAACAAGGTTCATTACTCTTTGATATGGAAACGAAGGGATAAAAGAGTTAATCGCAATAACCCCTTGCTTTAGTTCGCTTCACCTGCTGATTATTGAAGCCGTATGTATTCGCGACACATACACAAAACTGGCCTTCGTACTTTATGTGTATGTGTAAGAAACTCGGATCTGTATCCGCCGCATGATGCATATGTGGGTAGATAGGTAGAACGGCTACTGCGGGTGCCTCGCTTTGTGCGGACAAAGTTCCAAAGCGACCCTTTCACCGCGAATATGAATCTTACACGAGACCTGTATCGCGTCCAAAATCGTTTAGAATCGAATGCAGCATCTTGTTTCACAAAGAAATGTGGTATAGTATGTTATGTGTAGTGGCATGACAGACACACTTCCTTTCTCACATTTTCTTGATATCAATAGCGTTAAAGTACAAGCTGTAAAACGAACTCTCGCCGAGTTTCCGGCGGCGGCGACGCGATGAGTTGTCTGCTTGAGAAAAACTTTGCTCAATCAGATTTAATTTAGGTCCCGTGTCTTTGCATTCTTACATACAGAAAACCGGTAAATACAATAAAAGTAGGACATCTCTATGTTTAAATCTGATACCTTGACAAATAAATTGACATTTAAATATAATAATTTTATTATTATAAACGTTATTGATATTGTTTCTAGCCAGTGTCGGTAACGAATTATTACTCGACTATTTGGGTGTGCGCGTACGCACAAACTTTTATACAATATCTTTAATTTGCCATCCATACTTACAGACACTAAGCAATTTCAATTCACTGATTCTCGTAAGGACCTTAGAAATAGCACGAATCATCCGTCACGGACACTCACGTCTATAAATATCCATTTTGCAAACACACATAGCAGAGCGAGCCCGCTCCGCTCGCCGCGCTGTGTATTACATTCGCGATAAGGCACTTAGTGCGTATTTTAAATACGTCAACAGTTCATCGACCCGCGCCGATTCGCAGCGTACGTTGTCGAATTTATTGTGTCTGTAGTTTTGTAGGTCGTTGGCGTCTTCGCTCTACTCTACCTCACGTCAAAATGAGGGCCAGATGACGGTGACGTCATCTTATCAAATTCAACTAGCCGGTGATTCTAGTTCTAGTTATTATAATCGTATTCAAAAACGCGCTCTATGCATACTCGCCCTAATCTAACCTGTCACAATGAATAGCTAATAGGTTGGTAGGTACTTATCATTCGCGACTCGTGAACCTCAAATGTGTCGAGGTCATTGCTATTTGTTTTTTTTTGATAGTTC
>DVOY01000752.1:0-10435 GCA_018237585.1 Apyrrothrix maculosa | reverse complement strand
ATTATTGATGACTAAATGTGTTTGGTGTTTTATTATCTTTGACTAAGGTCGATGTTGAGACCAACGCCGAAGCTAACGCTTCTCTAGTGTATTGCTAATGAGCGATAAATCTATTGGGCTTCTATCACTAGGGTAGAGGGTGAGTTTGATATTTATGGCGCAAAATATAAGCACGCGCGGTGACAGCCGTCACTGTCACTGGCGTCAATTGCCACATTACAAGATGCCTATTAGAATTGACAGCACCATTGGTCGAGCGGTTGCAAGCGCCTCTGCTGATAAAGAAGTCGTAGATTCAATCTCCGGGTCGGGCAAAGTATTACCGGGTTTTTGTCACTTGAAACTCCCAATAGTGTAAGGCAATCCAGTACAGGGGCCCTTGCGACCTATTGTAATTGAAACATATGTAAACCAATAAAACATTTTTGTATTTACATTCACATGTCTATTACATGGTGGGACGTACAATGTAGCCGATGTCTCAGGGGAGTGTACTAAACTCCTCTGTCCATCTCTTCTGGGAAATACAATCGCGATGTTATATTGCTAGTACTAAAATAAACTTATTGATTCTATGTTCCACTTCGACGTGGACGAATCAGGTCAGATTTCGATTATAATCATTGTGTTTAAAAACTTGTGTTTAAAATAAAATTGTCATGTTGACTTTTTCTCTAACCTTCGGCCGCAGATATACTATTTTTAATGGCAGTGTCTTCCACTGAAAAGACCTAGAGTACTCGCCTTCGACTGTCAGGAAGTAAAAGTAGAGGTTTACAAAAACACAGTTACATTTAAAATTTCTTTTATTTCATCAATAAAAGAATGTTGTCTACACTATAAAACATTTCAGTAATAAAGCATAAACAAATCATACACAAAAAAATTAATAGCTATGGTAACACTGGCAATTATTTATTTACTGAGTTGAAAGTACATTATTATTTTCCTTAGACAATATATCATACATTTTATAGTATGGTGACAGCACAATGGAAATAGACATGTTCAAAAAAAAAATAATTTGACAAGATTCAACAGAATATAACAATTAATTAATAATAATTCATAAAGAGTAATTAGACATGCCCATTGATTAATCCATCCAAAACGAATTGTGTTATATGAACTTTGTAATTTTGACAAAATTAAGATCAGTTCTCAAAAAATATATATTGTTTGAATATTTAGACAATGTTTTATATTTTTAATAATAATAATAATTATATACCGTGGTAATAACTATACTAAGAACAGAAAAAATTACGTAAAATAAAATAAAATGAGGCTGGTTTATACATTAAAAAAAACACCAAAAGTACGCCATTTTGAAGAATACTTGTAATTAATGCGCAATAGTATACAAACCCTAAACTTTGTGTTTTTCACACGAATACTGGCGATATGACAATAGCAGGATAAATAAATATGAAGATGTATAGAGGAATTAATGGAATAATAAATTTATTCTAAATTCAAGCTGCGTGCCAAGGGTTGTAACTTTGGACCCAAGAAAAAGATTGAATTCTACAATTAACACTGTACCTTATTCACTGATAAATAAAATATGACCCCATGAAAAAAAAAAGGTTTCGTGGGAGCCAGCTATATATAAAAAAACAAAGACGCGCACTCATCAGCGCGACAAACTGTCAGTTCTGTCAGTTCTGTCAAATTGTTTTTAAAATAGACCTATACACCTACACAATAATCAAGTTTCCTTAATGCTACATACATTGAAGTATACTTATATCTATAAAGTACATGTCATAATTATGTACTATTTGGAGTATAATAATCTGTGGGGTTTTTCCGCACACTCAGAAACACGTTCGCAGATATGGTAGAATGCTTTCAAAATTTACAAAAGTATGGAATTTTATAAAAACATTTATAGCCCCCCCCCAATACAAAATAGGTCGCCGTGCGATCACGGAATGGACACGCTCCACATTTATACTGATTTGAGAGATCACAATCAACATTTATAATCTATCTTCTGTCGATATTATTTTTTTTGTAACATCACGCTATAAAAAGCTAAGATAATGAGGCTTCAAAAAATTAAACATATAAATAAACTTGTATTTGAATTGTATTGATAATAATACATGCCATTTTGATTTCATAAAAGAACTTGATTTCATAAAAGACAGGATCATGACTAGCCGTCCTAATCCTGTATATTAGTAAAGTTATCAAGTATCACTAATCGGCTGCAGAAACTCACCTAAGATTAACTTTGTACTTCTAAGAATTGATACCGTTATGAAGTAGTCAATTAAATGCAACCAAACAGAATAAAATCACAAATTCAAGTGACGTAACATCTTAAGCGTAATATCAAGTTTCACATACATATCATTTGCACGAAACTGATTTGGTGACACTTGTTCCAATGTCATGTTATCTCATGTTATCATCATCACTGCTAGCGCAGCTCGCGTCGTTATAAAGTCACCATCAAAACAGTATACAATACAACGTAACATCACGCCTGTAATACGCGAAAAGGTAGGCAGAGGAGCGTAGTACACTCCCACTTTTCAATAGTTACGTTTACCTCACACGAGGGCGTGAGCGTATACGATATAACTTACAATTTCGTTACGTAACTGTTGAATTAAATTAAAAAGGAACGGAACAGTAGTTTCGTGCAAAGTCTTGATCAAAGATAACGAATTAGAGTATTATACTGCTCGGACAATTGTACTGAATAGGTGGGAGCACACAGAGAGAGCTACTTGGCGCGGCAAGAGCCTCGCCAGCCGGCTCGCTCTGTGAGGACCGGCTATATGACAAAAAGAACACAATTTCCAGAACCTACTGAACATCGAATCAAGTCAAAAAGCAACTAAACATGAATCAGAACAGTATATAAGCAACTAAACATGAAACAGAACAGTATATTAAAATAAATATCTTAGGATATACTTAGGATGCACTTGTGCGCAGTTACCACTGTAACGTGCGCAAAGCCATGACATACTATAAAAAAGTTATAACGGCTTACTTGTCCGTTGTACTTGCCATTGGAAATGGTGTTTTTGAAACTTATCATGTTAGTACATGTCACTAAATTTTCAACATGATTCGATTTGAATGTAGGTACAGTTCAACCAAACTGATTTCAATCTACGCTTTACGTTTTAGTGATTAAGCCATTTATGATTATCATAATTTTCGGATACGTTTCTCCAGTTAAAATATACGTCAAGTTAACTATCCTAGCCTAACTAGCTATCATTAACGAAACGCGCTAGGCTCGGCTACACGAGCCAATTACGTGACCTAAATAATATAAACTTACAATTAAACTAGCGGATAGCTTAAACTAACAATACTTTTCGCTCCTTTTATTGGCTACTTATCTGAACGTTTGCACGTTAAAAAGATAAGTTAAGTCAGGTTAAGTCTTAGGAAAGTTGCGTCGGACCTATTTAAGAAGTCAAGACTCTATATTACCATCCTATATACAGGGTGGAAATGTTAAGTGATGAGATTTAATAGTATTAACTTCACATCAAAGGATATTACGTATTTAATTATTGTACTAAAACTTTCAGTACAATAATTATATATGTAAATAAAATACTTAATAATTTTCTAAAACTTTTTGAAGACCCAAAAATAACATTTTGTTATAGTTATAACTAGAATATTTTAAATTTTGAATATATCGTATTTTACACTTAAGATCTTCACCCTGTATATGTTACATAATTAACTGCTTCCGGCTATGACACATTGCTGGCGACGACAGAATTCTGTGAAGTCCGAGGTAACTCATCGCTGGTGGAGTCAATTGTACTCAACTGCTCATCAGATCGCTTCGAAACCTTAACTTCCTCATCGAACGGCGTTGTGGTACTCACCAGCTTCGAATTAAGTCCATCGACAGCCAAAAATCTTTCGACTTTTGGTGATTCGATGCTGTTGGGTTGATAGCCTTCTATTAACACCTTGTCGAAACTAAACGTTTTATCCCTGTGTCCTTTCATATGCTCTCCTAAGGTGCTAGTAAGAAACTGCAAGTCGCACATTTTGCAAGCTATAAATTCGGTTGGGTCCAAATTGGTGTGCTTATACACATGCTCATAATAGGATTGCTGGGTCAGGAAATGTACATCACACTCGAAACACTTGAATAGTACAATATTTTTTGTATTGGGCACTGCATCCACCGGCTCAGGTTTCGTGTGTGATAATACATTTATGGTATCCAATTCCTTTGTACATTCTACATTTTTGTCCACATCCACGCAAACGATGTTGTACTGTTCAATCGTCAAATTCATCTTCGTATGGTGCAGGTACTTATGGCGGGCGAGAGATAATTTCCCAAAATACAAACCACAAACACTACACTTAACTCTTTTAGTCATATGTTTCCACGTATCCATATGCCATTCCAATGTATGTAAGCTCGTGAAATGTGTTGAACAGCTAACACATTTGTAGATGTTTCGATTTTTAATTGTCCGACGTCCGAACGCAGTAAGCGAAAAGTTTATCCTGGATAATCCGTGGTTCTTTGTATGTAATCGCCTATGTTGTGGCAAGTCGGTCCTCCTAAAGGATAGCGAACATTGTATGCAATATGTCTTCTGAATATCCGAACAGCACACGTGAAGATTCCTTTGCGTTTTTTGAACACAAACTCCACAATCTTTGCATTCGTACAGCTTAAATATTTTCAATTTGTCTTTCTTTATGACCTTATCTTCCTCACCGGCTAATTCATCCGCGGCATTCGATAAAGGGCTTTTGGCATCTCCTTTGTTTACTTCTCCGTCGTGAACTCTCGATCCGAGATAATCAGTAATGATTAAATCTTTTAGGGTCAATTTAAGTTTATCGTGTTGTACACTCTTATGATTTGCCAAGGAATCGCTATCAAATTTTAATCCGCATATGTCACAATCTAAAGTTTCAGACGGTGCATGTTTTGTAATAACTACATGCGTGAGCAAGCTGCCCTTATTAATGTAATGTATAGAACACTCAACACACTTATATACGTTGTAACTTAGTGCAGAAGACGCGTATGTCTTTATAGGTTTACGCCTTCCTAACGCACCGTCTACTCTCGTCTCATTCTCATCGTGTAAATCATCACTACATCCATCATCCGTGCTCACATGATCGCATATTTCCATTTTCGGAACAAAAAACGGATCGATCTTCACCATTTCACCTGTTATTGTGGTTATGACGAAGTCATCGCGGGTGAGATTTAGTCTTTGATGCTGTATCATTTTGTGTTTCTCTAATGTCCGACTGCCAAATATTAGACCACACTCATTACAGATACCAGTGCTGGTAAGATGATTTCCTGATTTAACGTGACAAACTAGCGTATGTTTGTTTATATAATGAACCGAACACACAGTGCACTTGTACAAGTTGTTGTCCACACCAGTTCCGTTGCGTTTATAATCAATATATTCCATTTTTGAAGACGCATTTACACTAGCATCTAAGTCTCCACCTGCATCTGTTTCCACAACATTTTTTTCAGTGTCATCTTCATTACTGAAATTAGCAATAGCTTTATCTGCCGCCTTACTAGTTTCATTATCCTTATCCCTGCAATCCAATTCTCTATTATCATCAACATCTTTTTCTACCCCAGTTGTGTTCACTTCGCTAGCATCTCTGGCACCGAGAGGAGTAACAATATATTCGCCTCTTTTAATTAATCCTTCCTCAGCAATTTCTACATTAAGATTATATTGTACCCGATTAAATTTATAGTGATGAAGTTTAATGTGTTTCGTGCGTGTGTGTAACGTGAATTTTAGATGACATTCTTCACAATCGACATAAGCATGCACTGATTTGTGGTTATTCGAAAAGTGATACTCCAAAGCTCTATACGTTATATAGTAGACCTCGCACGCTTTGCATTTGTACAGCCAATTCCTCTGTTTAAACTCATCTACACCATTCGTGGACACTTGGATTAAGTAATAGAAACGGGTTATTGTATTCTTGTTGACGTATTCGTGTAATTGCTCGTGGAACGACGTTAATGATGGATGAATAATTAGGTCACAATGATTGCAAGCGAAAGCTGTTGCAGACGAGCTGTCGATCTTGCATGTCAGTTGGTGCATTAGCAATACCTTTTTGAGCACAAAACATAAGTAGCATTTCTTGCACTGATACAATTTGTACTTCTTGTCCACAATCCATTTACTTATCTCCGGTGACGATTCATTCTCGTCCAGTTCTTCTTTCACCTCCGGAATATACACCATGTTGTCTTGGCTGTCCTCGCTTCCCATGGCAAAGTCAGTATAGACCTTTTCAACACGGTGCACTCTGGTTCCGTATGCCTTTTGAACTGTACGAGACACAGACCGAGATACAATAGACGCATCGTCGTCAGAGGAATAACGTCTGCGTTTCTTAGCAACAGGTTCGCCCGTATAGTGCAACTCGAACTCCAACACCGTGATGTTGTTTGTGACAAATTTGGGGAGCGCGGTGTGCATGTAGACATGCCGTCTCGTGGAACAAATGCGGAACCACAGTGAGCATTTGTTGCATTTCTCCGTGCTGTTTGGCGCTCCGCAGTTGTGACGAATGATATTCACCCTGTTCATAATAGTAGACTTGCAATTCTTGCATTGGTACACTGTGTACATTTTCCTCTTAGTATCCTCGGGTTGGATTATCCTGAACCCTTTTTTCGTATTGGCTATGTCCGCAAAATCCTCGCATTTGTTTTTATTGTGTGCTTCTACATGCGTTAGGTATTCGTTTTTCTTAATGAGTAATTCACACTGCTGACACTTTCTGAACTTCAACGACTCCTTCCTCTTGCCCGTTCTCAACGCTTCATTCAGATCTTTGTCAAGGACGTCGTTGAAAGTGATCAACGTAAACTTTATATCGTCTCCGTATACAACATGCAATTTTGTATGTTTGTATAGAGAGCCTTTAGTTTTATATGTCGCTTCGCAACTCCCGCATTTGTAGTCACGAGTGTTTGTACACGGCTCCTTTATATGTTCAACTATGCTCTCTGGATCGAAGCACAGTTGACATTGGACGCATTTGTACAAACTCCTGTCTCGCGGACCGTAAGACAACACACGGAGTCGCACGTTCCTCAAAACACCGTACATGCTCTTACTTAGTATTTGATCTACTTCATTTTTAGGCACTGTACCGAAACCAATCAACCAATCGTCGTTCAACAGCCTTTCGTGATTGAACTTTAATATTTTGTGGCTTTTGCGACGCGAGTGCACTGTCATATGCTCAACATCCAGGTAGCTAAGCTTGCAAAACTTGCACAGAGTACCCGCCAAAGTTTCCGTATCTGTGTAGTGTTCCTGGCAGTGCTCGACCAAGCTGTCGTAAGTGTGGAAGCCATACTTACAACTAATACACGAGTACAATTTGTAGCATTCGTCATTCGATTTGCTCATATCTTCTTGAAAATGACTCTCGTATTCATGAAAGTTCAAATGTAAATCGTATGTCAGGGCGTCATATTTTTCTAAACATTTCAAACACTGTTTCACATCTTGCGTTTTACAACTGTGTGCTTTTAAAGTGCTGAGTGCACTGAAACGTACACTACATTTATCGCACTGGAAAAATTCAGGCATCGGCGGAGCTATCTGCGCGTTATCCTGGATTCTCACGAACGTGAAATCGCCCAACTTCATATTCAGCTTCTGGTGAGCGAAAACCATGTGCCTCTTTATGGTTTTGCTGGTGAAAAGCAAACCGCATAGCAGACAGTATCTTTTGTCCAATCGTCGGCATTTGCCGGATATGTGCAGATTGTTTTCTTTGACTCTGCACAAGTGAGCTTTACAATTCGTGCAGAAGAAAAGGACTTCTGTGTTACATTTCGAATCGACGGTGGCTTCGCTGGACGATTCGTCGAGTGGGGTCGCTTCGGCGAATTCAATCACGATGTAATCGGAGCGCGTATAGTTGTATATATTGTGACTCCTTCTGTGCTTCACGCCCGAATCCTTGTCTATTTTTATGTGGCACTTGCTGCAATCTATGCCGATCTGCGGCTCGCAGCCCGCTGACACATGCTGCCAGAAAGCGTTCTCGTCGAAATGCATCTCGCATTTTGGACAACGACACAGCACTCTGGAGATAATCTTGTCGTTGACGACATGTACTTTGAATTTGTCGGATATGCCGTGCTGAAGCGAGTGGATGAGCCTCTCGACGTGGGTGAACGAGCGTCTGCACTTGTTGCATTTCCAATCGCCTTTTGACAGAACACACCGTTTTGAGTGCTCGTACGCCTTTGAACATGTAACGAAATGAATTTGGCACTTGTTGCATTTGAATAACACTTGTTTTGGTATGGGCGGGTTTTTCACTGACAGGATCTTGGACAGTTTGAACAGCTGCGACTTCGGTTTTAGTTTCGACATATGTACCTTTGGGTTCGTGTGGTATCGGATAGGGAACGCGTTATTTTTCTGAATGCCTACAGGATATTTGGTCGCCTTATTCCTTAATAGCGTTCTGGTTGTGTACAATTTCGTGTGGATATTCGCGATGTGCTTGTTGTACTGTCGTTGTGTGACCGAGTATTTATTACAAACGGCACAGTGGCCATGGAATTTGCTTACTTTAACCACGTAATTGTGGGTTCTGTGGTTTTTAAACATGTGATTCTTTAAGCCGTTTGGATATTTCAAGTAGCACGAGCAAACTGTGCACTGGAGGTACTCCTTGTTTTCGGGCAGAACTGTAACTCGCTGATGCATTTTATGGTACAGCGTGTGCGCACACAGATCTTCCATGGTGGTAAAAGCGCAGCTACAATGATCGCATTTGTAGTTCTGCTCTGGCAGCAACTCATAATTGTGTTTGATGAGTGCTATTTCATTTGGGAAGAGAACATCGCAGTGCTTACACAGCAGCTTCTCCGTATATTCAGACTCCATTCCAACCTTTTCATGATTTGCATTAACAGGTTTCATGCCACTGAATGATCTAGCAATGTTATTCCTCGCTTTTAATAATGGAAAGCTTTTGTTTAAAAGAGAGCTTTTTGCTGTGCTTTTCACTGCTATCTGTCGACCCATTGAGCCTTCTTGAGAACTGGAATCATCTATGTATGAATGGGCACTTATGGAGGAGATCGGGGACATTGTTGAGCTTTTCATAGATTTGCTCATCGGCCGTGGGACAAGATACGAGTGAGTCGTCATCTTATGGGCGTCCAACTCATTTTCAGTTGGAAAGAACAAACTGCAATCGTCACATTCATAATTCTTCTGCCCCACCCACACATCTGGTGCTGTGCTGGTCTGTGGGATTGGCTCAAGGGAGGTCTTGGTTGACGGCTTGCTGCCAAGTATAATTTTGTTTGGAAATGGCAAATAATATTCACTGGATTGGTCATATTCAGCTATTTCCATGGATCCATAATCTAAAATAAAAAAGCACCAATTGAATATTTATTTACCGTAAACACAGGGTCAATCAGCAGAATTTGTTATCATGTTTGCCAATTATTGCAGTTGTTCAATCAATAACTGTAACTCTATAAATCTCTGAGTTGTGCTACCTTTTTACAACAGGCTGTTGCAACTGCTTTTCGACAAGGACAGTGTGAATACAAGTAATGAATGTAATATTATATTTCATTATTTTATTATTACTGCATTGTTGGTTGAGTGGTTTCAAGCACAACTGAGGATTAATTGGTCCTAAGTTCAAATCCTGGGTCGGGTACTATTGGCTTTGTCTAAACTAAACTTTTAACAATGGCTCAAAATGTGCCCTCAGTGACTGCCCTCTGTCAAAAGACTTGTGCCCAATGTATGGCAATAGATTCACCACCTATTCCATCATACGACACAGACATAACTGGTGTAACATAATAGTGTACTACACTTCTCTGCCCACCTCTGTGGGAATTACAGGTGTGATGTTACATATATTTATGATATATATTTATAACACATCAATTCATTTCCATTTTATGCTGTCTTTAAAAGATTAGATTAGTATTTTTTGTCTAGTTAAATTAAATAATAGTTTAAAACTCTTCTCTAATAACAAATTTTGTTTCATCACCATCTTCAAAACCGGCCCCAAAATAATTCCACTTTTTTATCAGCCACACAATACACACGAAGCAATTTAATATACATAACATCATACCTGTAATTACTAAAAAACTAGTACTCCTCCTATTGTACATAGAATTGCACCACACTCCTTTGTCGGTAGTACAATTCTATGTTTCACCATTTACATTTATGTTCCATCATGGAATACGGGATAAACCTATTGCAACACCCCAGGCACAAATCCAGACTCCGAAGCACTACTAGGAATTCCAAGTCAGAAAACCCAATAGCACCCTACCAGGGGACCGACCCCAGCACCTCCAGATCAACAGTCACACTGGCAACCACTCGGGACAATAATT
>DVOY01000751.1:0-10436 GCA_018237585.1 Apyrrothrix maculosa | reverse complement strand
ATCCTTTGTTTGTGGCGTCCTTCACGTGGTTCCAACCGCCACTTCACTCACTTTTGTGCTCATGTGTTTACTTTCATACGTCTTCATTCAATAATTATTTAGTTTACAACATACGAAGTGGCAGCAGTCGAACACTTCGTTACATTTAAGAAATCGTTTCAATACATTGATCTGCTACAGATTAGAAAGAAGTAAAATAGGCTTCGTAAAACTATCAAATGTCCCGGGCCAAATGTTCTAAGTCTTAGTAACGCAATAAATGTTAGTTACCTAGACGACATGGTTCTGCTGAGTAACCCGATCGGTGGTCTTAGAAGGCTCCTGAAAATATATGAGGAGTACGCGGAGGAAAATGGACTCAGGTACAATGCAAGACAGAGTGAGTTCCTTGTTTTCAGGGGAAGAATCAAACGCGGGAATTTTTCACCATCTTTTACATTGTGCGGGTCTCCCCTGAAACAACTACCTGAGTTCAGATACTTCGGGCATGTTGTGACAGAGCGCCTTGATGATAACGGCGACATCGAAAGAGAGCGGCGAGCGCTGTCGCTCCGAGGCAATATGCTGGCCCGCAGATTTGCACGTTGTACAAAGTAGGTCAAATTAACACTATTAAGAGCTTACTGTCAAACTTTTTATACGTGCAGTCTGTGCAGCGACTTTACGTAACGGGCCTACGGCGCTCTCCGTGTCCAGTACAATAATGTGCTGAGAGCGGTGTTGGGGACGCCACGACACTGTAGTGCGTCGACAATGTTTGCGGACGCCCGCGTGGATGACTTCTACGCGATCGTTTGCAAGCGTACCGCATCCATGATGAACAGGCTCATGAGCAGCACCAACGCTATCCTCGGTATATTTGCGTACAGGTCGGACGGTACTCTCTGGAGATGCTGGAATGGTGCACATACCGTTGTTCGTTAGGCAGTACCACACATAGGTATAAGTTCAGATTAGTTTTAGTGTTTAAGGTATTAATTTAAGGACTAACATAGATTTAAGAAGAAATTGTTTACTAACATCTTTATTGTATGGACCATGTCTGAAATATAAGTTATTATTATTATTAATATTAAATCGTAATGTTCTCATATACGTTTAGAGATGTAGGGTACGCAGTGGAAGAGCGAATATCTGTTATTCAGGAACAGAAATGTCATTTATCATTGGTTTAATTTTAGAGAATCACGTGGTTCGCTACAATAATGTCAGAAATCAAGCATCACATGATGCGGGGGTGCATTCGCGTCCACAAACTCTTAAAGATAACATTAATTTTATGTGTATGTGTTACGTTTTACGGTATGGTTTGCGGGCTTTCCTTCCGCGCCGGCAACGCATTGGCCACTTCTCAGATGTTATAAATGTGCACGGGCGACGCTGACCACTTACCATCAGGTAACTCAACTGCCTGTTTGGTACGCTAAATATAAAAAAAAATTGATCAAGATATACTACATGCGCTGGAGTTCTCTTGCATACTCCCACTTTTTACTCGTCTATATCGATTTTATTTGACGGTGTCCTTTTAAGTACTTAATAACTGGTGCTATTCTGCTCGGAATCTCGCTCTAGTTTGATATAAATTTAAATAATAAATCATCTGCATTCGCCGCAGCGGGCGCTAGTCATTTGTCCTCGAAATAAATGTGACTAATGTATCATCGTGTGAAACTAAGATATGAAACGTCACGTACTATTTATAGCAACGATTTTTAATTAAATACGAAATCGTTAAGCATATTTGATACTCGTTCACATACTATAACTTTCTTTTCTAGGCAAGCGTGCTACATCCTAGGCTGCAGTCAGCTTTCCATCAGGTAGGATAGCAGTCAAACGCGAGCCTATATCTAATAAAAAAAGCAAGAAATCATACCTCTCAGTTGTAATAACTTTACAGTACTGTTAACTGGCGGGTGTGGACTTTATTGTCCCTTGAGAAAAATGACGCTGCGTTTTCAGATTTCAGGGAAAGAACGCCACTTTTATAAACTAGTCTGCAGCTGTATATTTTTGAGCTTAAATCCCTTTTGAATAGGCAAATATTTCTGTAAAGAAAATAATTTCGAAATTTCCTTAGAGAGAGATTATGTTGCGTGAAAGAGATAATAGGCTTATAATTTTATGTTTCAACGTTTTTGTTGGGCTTAAAACTTACCGGAGTAAACGACACGATTTTATAGTTTCATATTTATTTTTATTGACGGAGTTTTTTAATACATACATATATAACAACAACATCATTTCACTTACACTAGAAATAATTATTATCTTTCTCTCTTCGAGTCGTTTTCCTCACTGCTAACGGTCGTGACCTCAATTGTCAAGCCTTTTTTTTACTGATCATGTCATGTACTCTAGTTTTCTGCGGGTTTCAAGGTATTATGAACAATGGAGTCCAGTGTTGAGCGAATAATAATAACAACGAAATTATTCTTACTTATAGTAGATGGAAGCAGGGGCCGAGTGAGGCAAAAATTCACATATCTTGATCAAATACGCCAGATACTGGCTGATGGGAATTCAGAAATCTCCAAAACCGGCCTGCACGTATGCAGAGAGTGATGAATGTAGAAAAAGCGTGGCAAGGCTGTAAGAATAGAGATATATGGCACTCGTTGATCTCTGCTTACGGCTTAAGAGACCTGACGTGAAGATATGTAGGTATGTATTTAGTCTTATTTATATCTACGTTTTGAGTTTTGTTATTTTTAAAACGTCGACATTAAAATTTAGAATCTTACCCATTTTCAGCTAATTTAATGTATTGTTATGCACATTATTTCGAATTACAAAAGTTTTAATACTTTATGGCTTTGTGACTTTATGGTTAAGCACGCCTTTCTTTGTAATTGAAATCTAGAAGTTTGGACTGTAGCAAGATTTAAAAGCACTTAATTGCAATTATATTTACTAATTAAACCTAGCTTATCATTACTTTTCAAATCTTAAGTGTGCACTGATAGCAACGAAAAATTGTTTCGAATTCCTGTAGTACGTGCTTGCTCCATATATTCGTTGATAAGTCATTCAGCAAGATAAATGGTGCTCATTTTAATATACATCCTGAATTTTTTTACCACTCCAGAAAATATATCGGTGTGTAAAAACCAGGGAGGCATCCATAAAATATTATTGATATGTGTACTTTTTTTATTATTCCTGAGTGAATTCTCTTTGTAGTTTATAAGTGAATTTCTCTTTGCCCGTATTAAATATTCATAGACGTAATAAAATGTAACATTATGCCTGTAATTCCCGAAGAGGTAGGCAGAGGAGAGAAGTACACTTCCACGTTTCACCAGTTACATTTTCGTCCCACTACGACATAGTGCGTGAGCTTATTGCCATACACCGGGCTCAAATTCAGATTCCGGGCCACTAAAAATTGTACTAGCCAATTTAACTAGAAATTCTGTTTCGAATAACCAAATAGTAGCCGATCCAGGATTTGAACCCAGGAACTTTCGAAGAGCAGCCGCGCTCGCAATTACTCGACCAACGAGGCGGTAAATATTCATAGACATTTTTTCTGCTTTGCGTTTTACACCTACGCCTTATACAGTTGACTTATGTGGAAAAATGTATATATTTCAAATAAAAGAAAAATATCCTTTGGCTGGATAGCATTTTGAATAATACGAAACAATTATGTCACACAGTTGGCAACCCTGACGGACCGGTGGAACCGGAAGTTCGGCGATCATTCAACATTATTAGTTGCAATGAAATTCCGGCCGTGTCGTTAGTAATAACGGCTCGTCGTTACTATTCAACGTTATGACTTTAATCCTAGATAAACGTATTGGTTCGCGCGGTAGTTAATTGACGTTTTTATTCAGACTACACTATTCGTTATACTGCCTCGTTGGTCACAAGCGAGACTACCCATCGGGAGGTTCTGGGTTCAATTCGGAGTCTGGATTTGTGCCTGGTGTTTAGCAACGAACTCACCAATTATTGTATAATGGGACATACATAAAGGTAACTGGTGAAATGTGGGAACCTACAACATTTCTCTGTCTATCCCTTCGGGTATATGCATATAGGCATGATGTTACGTTTGTTACGTTTTATTCAGATAATTGCAGTGTTATGGAATTGAAGCGATAGCTTAGTTCTGTAGACGTTTCTGCAACTATCCTTGTATAGACTTTTAGTTACGTTTGTATATAACTGTGCATTGGCCTGAGTGGAAATTTATTTCAGAAATAGTATCCATTACCCATCCTATAATAATACATCTAACATGGCTGAATGTATGTGTCAATTGTTAGATGTATTAATTATGTAATAAAAAAAATTTTTTTTTAAATTTAAAAACGCCTGTAATTCCTGAAGTGGTAGACGGAGGAGTGTAGTACACTCCCACGTTTCACCAGTTACGTTTACGTCTCAACATGGAATAGATGGTGAGTCTATTGCCATGCACCGGGCACAAATCCAGACTCCGAGTTACTACTAGAAATTCTAATTTTAGAAAAATCCAATACTACTCGACCCGGAATTTGAACACAGGACCTCTCGATCGGCACTCGCACTTACAACCAAGATGATCAACGAGGCAGTCAATTGTTTTTTATTTATGTTGCATAAGAAAATAAGTACAATTATTGTAAATAACAAAATGAATACAAGAACATCCTTTAAAATAAATGTGGCGGGTGCTCCCTGGGGCGCTATATTATTAGTCAGTCGTACATTTGGCGGTCGACATCATCAATTTTAATTATAATTTTCAAAAACACACTCCCGGGTGGGATAATTGTACCCTTGTTTATTTAAAGTAGATTTTTATTACAGGGACGCGCTGATGATAAGGGATGTAATCGTGTACTGGCATGATTCGGTAATTTATAATGAATATAAATTGTTCTTATGCCCGATGCCCGGAATTCTCATACAAGTCCCCGCTTTACCAGGGAATACGTTAAAATGGACCCTGGCTGTAGTCGTTAAGTAACGGGTAAATCTTGTCAAGGATTGTAGAGCAGCCGACTGGTACCAATAGGGCCACAAATCCGCAACAACGGAGTGCTATTATATTATTGATGTAAGTCGGAACTCTACATTACACTTTCCATGCTCTACTGCTCTATAGGGCTTTGGAAGCTCTGAAAATGTTAAATGACATTTAAAAAAATTTCGTCCAAAAACATACGACAAAATTTGTTCTCTGGAAATAATGCAGGATACAGATTGGATTCAATTTGTGAAGGATTCATTAATATGACAATCGGTAACGCGAGAGCCGTTTTGAGACAGGTGTGATTAGAGCAGCACACCTGTGGTCAAACGGCGACTCTAGTGTGTACTGAAATGGTTTCGCTACTCTTTCCTGTATCGAGTAGTACCGCGCTAATGTCTCCTACTCTAGTGTCTGTATCGCGTGAAACAGTCAGCAAATGGCGGAGCCGCTTCAGTGTATCTCATTAATTAATACGGTTGTGTAGCGGATGACACGCCGTTGTATTACACACGACACCCGTTGGGTAGCTACGAATTAAGAAGCTGTCCTCAAACTTGTGCAACATTTTTTATACATTTTGTAAGCGTGGTTTGTTTTCTAAAATAATTAACAATTAACCAATGTAGGGGTTAACAGCAGCAGTACAAGGGAGTGTCGTGTCCACCAAACCTGCACATGGTCAGCGAGACAGGCGTCATTACTTATCATTCTGAGAGGAGACCCAAGTCCAACGCTGGAAAGATCCATAGATTGGTGATGTATAAGCACCACAGAAATTTCTGACCACAAAAAGTAGTTAAATATATTACATTATAAATCGTGGTGAACACATCAACTTTGTTGACCCCATCGGACAATGCTTATCCTTGCGGTTTTAAAGGATATTTCGACTATCTGTCGCACCAGTATGAAACATCGAAATCGAATGGGTAGATATAAGAACTCGGTACCAGGAAGTCCGTATGTCGCTTCTGTATTACCTACAGTAAAACGTAGAACCGAAGATTCGAATAAACCCGTATTTTACTCCTGTGGGGTAGGTTTTACACGATGAAACACATCCATTTTTTTATTGAGAGACTAAATCTAAAATGTCAGGTTTACATTTTTAAAACCGACGAAATCCCACACGAACTTTTAACCCCTATTTTACCCCTTTATTGGTTGAAATTGCAAAAATCAGTTCTTAATGAACGCTTACATCGTAAAAAGAGTAATTCAATGCTAATATTAAAGTAAATCGGACTCACAGTTCTCGTGATATCGTGATCGTCTTTATGTCGGTGGAATATTTGTAATATGGATAAATAACATCACGGGACTTTCGATTTGTTTTATTTTCACTCAGCTCACTTGCTTACTTTCATGCAAATTATCGGGTTTTAAAACTTTGAGAACCTCTAGTGCTAGAGTATCTTGTTTCCTTAATTCCGGCGCTCGATTGCTTAGTTTGACGCAATTTATATACGGGTCTTACGTTGCCTCCTTCCGGGGCCTGCGGGGCGCTTTGAGCAATTATACTGTTTGACTACAGCGCTGCACAATTCCCAAGTAATGACGATTGATAGAATAACACTCACATCGCCTGAATAAGAGTTGTGATGCATAAAATGAGAGGTACTCATAGGTGAACAACACTAACTGATTTTACTTTTATTATGTGATAAGTTAGCGTTTGGCTGCAATCCTGTCGGTGGAGAGCGCAGATGCGTCCTAAAATGGGACCAGCTTGCCTATGAAAAGCTTATTTGCTCTTGCTTTGAAGATACCTAGGTTTTATGTCTGGAAACAGAGACGCAGGCAGAGCAGTCAAACATAAGACAATATAATCGCTGACATTTCATACTTTTTTGTATTAAAAATAAGTGATTTGTCTTGTGATAATTATAACATGGATATGTTTAGTATTACTAATTTTATTATAATTTTGTAGAACATTTGATTTATTTTAAATAGTGCAAAATAATTTTATTCATGAAATAATTAGAAAAAACAAAAGAATTATCAGCTTGTGTATATACATATGTACGCGTATGTACAGATTTCTAAAAACGATTAAAGTAATATCAAATTGTCAGCCTGTAATGTAAATTGACGCCAACAATAGCGCAACATAATATGTATATACATAGATACTCGTATTTTATCAAATGTTTGCGTTTGTGAATTAAGTACAATTGTCGCCTCGGCGGCCGCCTGATATTCTGAAGCACCGTAGTCGCTGTGACGTGCTGCGAGGCTAAGGACTCGACGCACTGCCGCCACTGTTCACAACGACCATGCGATTTGGGTTAACCTAAATAACTACACAATTTGCAATTTCTGACCTATTCTTATATCCTCTTACGTCCATGTGTCTATTCATCTTGTTTTTAGTGATATTAAATTGCGTATTGATTAAAATCACAACTAAAATAATATGTCATATTATGTCGTACTAAACTTTTAGTTGCTTAATTTGTACATGAGAAAGGGCCTAAATAAAATTAATTTATTTCTTCATATTTTACACTCAAATCTTTTTTTTTATTTATTTAGCAGAATTTTATAATAAAAGTAAATCAATGGAAGCGGCAACCGTTATCACGCTCTATTGCTGGATCTGAGTCTCTAGACAATATTCTTTGGAGACCTAGAGAATATTCTACTAATGTCTTAGCACGGATTATTGAAGTTATTGTGTGACAAATGTGTCTGTCTGATATAAATAACGCCTCTGGTGACTATTATAAGATTACCTAACGATGGAAATTGCTAAAAAAATATTTGAGCGCCTATTATATTATTTGAAGCTAAAAGTTGCAATGCGTCGACCAGAGTATTCAGCAATAATCAGATATGACTCGATACAAGGTGAGCCAGCGTGCACGAGCCCGAGCACAAACACGATTATGTCTTTGTGTTAGATGTCGCTGTCCCCTTATTAGGTCTGGTCCGGACTTGGATATTCATTTCGTATTTATTCAGAGCTTGTAGTTTGTTTGGATGGGCCGTTCGCAAATAGGCTGAACAGTTTTTACCCGCGCTACTTCTATCATGTTGGCCACTTGAAGAGTTGAACAAACACGCGCCGCTAGGGATTACGTTTCTTTTGTGGAGATCACGATTCATATGATACGGAGTAATCTCCTTGTAGTATGAACGGGAAGTTCAAAGTAACGTTCCGATGACAACAGATCTTATTTATACTCTCTTAGAAAAGAGAGTTTAGTAGATTATCTTGAACATGGAAGTCGTGCATTGGTACAGTAACAATTAATTCGGCAGTATACATATTTGTGGTCTGCTATTGTTAATTTATTTTTTATTGTTGTCAACGTTGTTAATGGCAATTGTCATTTTCTACCAGTTCACCCAGGTATTTTCTTGGGCTCGTTATATTTATGAACAAGTTGATGTGTCCAACTCTGTGGAGGACATTCTTGTATTTTTACACCTTATAATGAACAAAAAGCGATTGTTAAAACGTCATTTGTTTCGTCGCAGTAAGACTGTTGGATAAGGTATAAAAGGGCAGCATTTTGGTAACATCATTAGTTTTACAATCAACCATTGAGAGTCTATAACCTTGAGGCTGCATCGTGTCAGGGTCAAATAGTTGTTGGTGGTAGCACGCAGGGTGTGTTCCGTATGTATAATGTTGAAGGTGGACGGTACAAGCTGCCTCAAGGTAACCACCGTTATACGTCGTGCAACCTTACTTACCCTTTTTAATACAGTGTATTCTTAGATTGTTACGAAACTTGCATATATATACATAATTTTCAATCGATATTTTTACTTGCAATCGAGGATTGTCATTTTCAAATAGCACTACGAGAATGGACATAGTGGCATGTAACAATATGTATATAGATACATTTCTATTTCGTAATGAATTTATATTTATTCATCTATACCGTCATTGTTTTAGGTTCTAATAGCCACAAAATGTAATACTTCTTAAAACTGCCATCGTAGAAACACTCCAGTAGTAGAAATGTGCGAAAGTGAGGGCGCTCGATTATCGTCCATTGACAAATTTGCTGTTAATCACGTAAAGTTTAAACGACGAACAAACACAACCGACTTTTCATTGCTTTGTTTGTAGGCACAATATTTTGTTTCACCGCCATAACATTTAGTTATGTGAAGTTTTCAGGGCATTTCGTCATCTTAATTAGCGACGTGCGAGTGTAAGACTCCAAATTATGGTCAGTTCTGGCTTACTTTCATTACGCCACCAATGTGCCAATGAATATATAAGTAATATATAATATAAGTAATATCATCAGTCATAAGATAGACATAATATGTTACGGGAACTATTGAGCTAATGTGACTATGTTTAAAAAGCGGCAATTTTTTTTATTATTTATTTATTTATTTTGTACACTGTAAACTTAGAACTAACATAGAAATATAAACTTTGTACAAGGATCTATTTAGCTATTTAGTTTGGCATAATTTATTTTCTGATTTTGGCTAAATTTAATTCTTTAATTTAGGAAACATTTAAATGGGACGATTTGGAGATTTAGTAGGTATGGATTAATATTACAAGTGATGAAGACATCACAGGAGATATTTAATTTAGTGATTTGAGAACACGAGGCATCTAACTGCATGAAAACGTTTCTGATACAAGTATGTTCAGCGACGTAGGGGTCTATTTGTGAGATCTTCTTTACATTTCCTTTATTTCAAGTGTTTTGTTTGTCAAAGCTACTGTATGGATGTTTGTTTGTTTGTTTATTGTGTATTTGCGAAACAATAAGCTTTTCGAAGTTGTGACACAATGATTAGTTTCGTTGTTTGGTAACAAAGACATCGGCAATTTCGGCTTGATAAACAGCGCTGGCAGCGCGGGTCGGGGAGGAGCGATTGTTTGAACATCGATTCCTCCTTCCGAGAGCTTAGCAATGACGTATCGTTAAGAGTTGACTTGTTGGAGATTATTCTCGTTCTGTTGATCGGCTATACACGCAATTTCGTTACAGCTGACGACTCATTTGGCGTATTGATCGGTCGGATACAGCTCCGCCGAGCGATGGATACGAGATTCGATTCCCAGTCCCAGTCAGATTTCATTCATCCGCTAACACACTAGATGTTTTACTAATTTATTTTAAAAGTATTGTCTACGAGTATGCGAAATTACAGTTACTATATAAACGAATCTGATAGATGCTAGAAAAATTACAGAATATGTAAAAGAAGCAGATTTCATATTAAAAATCTTACTCAGAAAACAAAACATAAATGTCCTGTAAATTACGTAAAATTTCAGATTCATTTCTACAAACTTGTCTACTTTACTTTAGTTTTTCAAAGTAACTATGAAATAAATAAAAGAACAAATACAGCTTAATGAACTTAGGAAAGACCTGAAATCATTAGCTCAGGAGAAATCGCAATTGGCCTTTCAGGACGTCACGTGACGTGAACCAGTTCTCAAATATACATATACTAGCTGCCTACTACT
>DVOY01000750.1:0-10438 GCA_018237585.1 Apyrrothrix maculosa | reverse complement strand
CATTTTGCATAACTACATCCAAATATCAAATTTAAATCATTGTTGTCGACCATCATTGCGGCGATTCCCCGAATTTCGGTAGTTCCAACTCATTATATTTATGATAACGATTATTTATTCAGTATATTATACACGATTTTTATTATTTTTTATTTTTATTTATCGTTTCCAAATCAATTTTTATCTTTCATTTAATTATGCGGGAGTTTGAGGGAAATTCGGATTTTTTTCTCGTCGAATTTGGGAAAATTAGCCTTGAATTTCGGGGAATTAAGAAAACAGGTACTGGGAACACTGACGTGTAAGTACAGTGCTTTTTCTAGTGTGTGTGCCGTAGTGTGCATAATGTTTTATTTTGTTAAAATAAGTATTTATAATGAATAAAAGAAGTATTTATAATGCATTATTTAATAAAATAATAACTTTCTGCACTGATCTTCCACGTGAACTTTAACAGTGCCAAGTTTCATACTGTTCCGTTCGCCCAATTTTCGTAAAAAGTGGTCCAAAGTTTTGGCATCACGTATTAATATATAGATATGCATACAGATAGTTAAATGGTGTTAAAATGAAAAAAAAAATGTCTAAAGGTGTGTGAAGTCTGCTAACCCGCACTTGGCCAGCGTGGTAGACTATGGCCTTAGCCGTCTCATTCTGAGAGGAGACCTATGTTTCAATAGTGGATATTTCTAACTTGAATTTCTAGTAGTGGCTCAGAGTCTGGATTTGTACCCGTTGTATGGCAATGGACTTACCACCTATTTCATGACGGGACGTTTGTATACGTAACTGGTGAAACATGGGAGTTTACTACCTCCCTCTACCTTATCGTGTATTACAGACGTGATGACCTGATATTAATTAAACATTTATTTATTGAGACCGCAGCGGACAGAGACGGCGAACTGAGCCGGCGAGGACGAGTTAGGCGCGAACTTTCAGGCAAATTTTGACCGAAACCGAAACAGGACTTTCGCTCGGTCATTCAATAATCGAATAATTAGTATTAATACATATATCCATGTAGGTACCTACGTTTAAAGTTTCGTTGACGAAATACATTACGTTACGCAAGTGATAATACTCGGTATTAAGGCATCTTCACAATCAGCTTTTAGTTCGTAATTATTAGTTAAGTACTCCGAAAAACTATTCAAATTTTATTGTAGCTTAAATATAAGTCTTAAACTCAAGTTGCTGTCGCATGGTCTCTTAAGGATTTTCGTAACATGTTTGTCTGTCTCACAGTTTGTATGTTGATACTGTAGGCTCCATTCCATGATGGGACGTAAACGTAACTGGTGAAATGTGGGAGTGTGTTACACTCCTCTGCCAACCTCTTCATGGATTACAGGCATAATGTGCGATTTTTTTTATTTGCCTACTTTTTAAAATAGATTATGAATGTGAAAAAGATGAATGTTCGAAGGGGCGGCACATTAATGTGGTAATTACAATGCCAAGTATCAGATTGAAAGCATCAAAAATGAGCTAATGTTATAACTGGTCAGTGTAAGTGTACCTTTACATTATTATCATACGTGGGTTGTTATACATGACACAAAACAATGTTCAGTATCAATCATAGCGCTACTAGTTTTGAGTCATGCTTAGTTCGTATTTTATTCTGTATTCAGTGTAGATTTTGACCTGAAAATTAAACGTAAGTATACAAGATTAAAGTAATTTACATATTAATAAACAAATAACCTTGAAGTAATAGTTTTAATATTATCTTGGAAGTGTAAACAGTATTTATGAATTACTATTTTGAACATTTGCTCTAAGTCATGAGGAAATTATAATTATATGAATCCACTAATAAGGTAAAGTAATTTAATTCAATAATTGCAATAAGTAATTCACATAGCATAACGTATTGTGCAGCTAATAACTATAAATTAATATAATTTATCCTTACAAAAATACCCATTTGGATTGGGAATTAGGTATATGTAGGAAGCTATGAGTACATTTCTTAAAGACAAATAGAATTTAATACTTTATTATTACATATACAAATTCGCATAAAAATGCACGTGAACAGACAGTTTAATATTATGTAGGTACTTGTGAAATACTGGTCAATTGTCATGATTATGTATCTTGTTCCCATCTATATATTATTATATAAACTCTGCGAAAGAACAAAGCCTCCTAACACAGTATTTTTCTTAAAAGTAGGCTCTGGCCACTTATATTATATTATAATGAACCTAATCTGAAAGACAATAAAGTATTTCTCTTTCTATTTCTATTCCATTAAACTATTTTGAAAATAGTTTAGGTAGGTATGAACTATGAAGTCATTAGTTTGGCTATGCAATTGAGATTCGATTCGTAGATAATTATAACTGAAACTTACCGAAGCGTAGTGAATCGTTTATAATGATGCCATTTACAATTCTCAAAACTGTAACTAAGTAAGAGAGATTCTTAAAAGTTATAGAAAAAAAGAAGCGAAACATTTTTTGTCGAACAAATCATTGGTTCATTCCAGTTAGTTTCTTAATCGTAAAACCATCGTCTTCACTAATTAGATGTTATAAGATGAAACTTACAGTCGTAAATTGTTTGTAGGATAACTAAATTTCATATCTACTTAAATAATTATTTATGTCAAAGAAAGGCTAATGACCGGCTATCAAAGAACAGATCTTGGGCAGAGAAGCAATAAAAAAATTCAAATGTCATTATCGGCGTTTTCAATGTTTTGGCGGTGAATAGGATTTGTTTAAACAGTTTTTAATAATAATTTGTCTTAAAATAAATATTTGCAGATAATGAACGTGCTCATTCTGCTATTTGTTGTGGCTATTTCCGGTGCTGTTAAAATACGTAAACATAGTACTGGGCACAGGACCCTTGAAACCAATAAGGATAATAGGAATGCTATTCTAGAAGCTATTGGAAACGAGATCGGGAATGAGAATATTACTGATCTACCTATAGTGTCTAAGAGGTACGCGGCAAAATGGGAAGATCTGGATACGAGGCCGTTGCCCGAGTGGTATGATCGTGCAAAATTGGGCATCTTCCTTCACTGGGGAGTATATTCTGTGCCAGGTTTTGGTTCTGAATGGTTCTGGACCAGTTGGAAGGGTAATGATATATTTAAGTTGTTTACAAAATGATTTTTATGTTAGTGCACTTACAGTTAACATATATTGTGGGTCTGCTTTGTGCCTTTGGGACACAGTTGTATTAAAGCATTCCCTATAAGTGCATTACAGGTGATATTTTTGATTAATTGATGAAAGAAAAATGTCCACTAATGAATGAAAATGTATTTCCAACTGTATTTCTGATCTGTAGATGGTAACAAAAATATTGAGAATTTTATGAATAATACTTACCCACCCGGGTTCACATACCAAGAATTCGCCCCTATGTTCAAAGCCGAGTTCTTCGACCCTGATTCCTGGGCAGAGCTGTTTCATAAAGCTGGTGCTAAGTAAGTGAAATTAATATTTTCATATAGGCAGTTTATCTGCATTATTACTATTAAATGTCTTAGTTATTCATTAAAGTTGCTTGTTTTGTTATGGTACATGATGCATGTAGTAATTAATTGTTGTTTTTTTTTGCAGGTATGTTATCCTTACAAGCAAACATCATGAAGGTTTTACACTGTTCCCCTCGAAACGTTCATTTAGTTGGAATTCTGTAGAAGTTGGGCCAAAACGGGATCTAGTTGGAGAGCTATCTGAAGCAGTGCGTAATAAAGATATGAAATTTGGAGTGTACCATTCCTTATATGAGTGGTTTAACCCTATATATTTGGAAGATAAAAAGGCACTATTTCTCACCCACAACTATCCGCAGACCAAAGTGTGGCCCGACATAAAACAATTGGTCAATGATTACAAGCCATCAGTAATATGGTCAGATGGAGACTGGGAGGCATTTGATGCATACTGGAACTCAACAGATCTCATTGCTTGGCTATACAATGATAGTCCGGTGAAGGATGAAATTGTTGTGAACGACCGATGGGGTATTGGAATACCATGTCACCATGGTGATTTCTACAACTGTGCAGACAGATATAATCCTGGTAAGACTAATATGATATTGGTTATATATGGCATAAGCTTCATATGGGAAAAGCAAGTGAAAAGAATCAACAAATTGTGTAGACATTTAAATATTTTTTACCTATCAAGACCTGAAAGTTTATGAAGTATTAATTGATTCATGTGGATTAATAGCCTAGTCACTAAAATTTTTTAACATTTAAGTTTAATGCAATTATATACTAAGTAGTTTAATATAGCAGTTTCAAATATAAGATGGAGATATGGAGTTTAAAATAAAAATTCATTATTACAGGAAAGCTCCAAAACCACAAGTGGGAGAATGCATTCACTATTGATTCCCAATCATGGGGCTATAGACGAAACATGGAGTTAAGCGACATACTGAGTATCAATCAATTAATTAAAGAAGTTGTTTCAACAGTTAGTTGCGGAGGTAAGCTGTAGTATAATGAATATGAAAAATTTATTATAAACATAGAGAAAATAAAGGAAATAATTATATTAAAATTCAAATATATTCTATCATTTATTTTTCAACCTAGGAGACTTGTTTATAGCTGCTCTAATACTTAATATATTTATGAGTACTGGCTTTGTAGCTGTGTTCTTATTTAAAGGGTGTCATAAGTAAACACCAAAAGCTTATGTTTCAGGTTGGTCCTCAGAGATTTCATGAACAAGTGGTGTGTATGACACCCTTATTCATATAATGTTCATCCATTTTACAATCTAGCACATTTTCAGGCAATGTTTTAATCAACGTGGGTCCCACAAAGGAAGGAACGATTGCTCCAATATTTCAAGAACGCCTACTGACTCTGGGCCTGTGGCTGTCTATCAATGGAGAAGCTATATATGATACATCACCATGGTTTTACCAGAACGACACAAAGAACTCTGATGTCTGGTATACTTGTACTAAATCCCAGTATGATGGTATGCAGCCCACAGCCATTCCGAGTAGAGATGACAATGTCACAGCGATATATGCCATTACATTGAGGTGGCCCGCTGATGATATATTGAGGTTGGAAGACATAGCAAGATATATGCACAGTGGCACATACCAAGTGGAGCTGTTAGGACATAACGGAACCAGCTTAAATGTAAGTTTAAATCAGATATAGTGAGAGTTGGATAAGATATTAAAATATCACAGTAGAGTATGATATCAGAATATCATTATATATTAGGATCATTCTAAGGACAAGAAGTTCCTTTATTTAAGGAGTTCCTTTATTCCATGCTTCTTTTTAAAAAGTAAAAATCATGTATTTTTGTTGGCATTTTGTTCTTATCTATAGGTTATCGTCACTGAGAAGTTTTAGTTTAAATATTTATAATGCACAATATCAAATATTGTACCTAACTGCTGAATATTTCCCAAATGTTGGACAAGAAACATGTAACATCACTACTATAATACCGAAGAGGTAGACAAAGGAGTGTAGTACACTCCCACGTTTCACCAGTTACGTTTACGCAGTTGGACAGTTGTTTCAATTCAAGTTAACGATTTAAAATGTGCTCAAAAATTACAGGTCTTTTTTGTTCTCAAAATTTAGCTGTACATTGAAATTGTTTTGTTTCAGTGGAAAATAAACAAAGGTATCGTCAGCATTTACCTCCCAAACAGAAATACAGTCGTGTCCAGGCATGCTTGGACCTTGAAGTTCACTCGTAAATAAAATTACATTGTTATTATTAAAATATGATATATTTATCTCGTTGTTTTTACTTTTTTCCTTTTGAGCAATACAATATTTGTAGAATACAATATTGATAGAACCCCAAATAAGGTTGTACGACTAGGATTGATCACTCAAAAAGTTTGTGATGAGTATATGAAATTATTTTAAGTACCTATAAAATATCACTTACTTATATGTCACATATGTATCTTTGTGCCATTTACTATCCTGTGTTTTTTTCAATATTTCAATGATATTTTCAGTTTTAAATTTTCAAATTCTATATTTTACTGTCCATTTTGGTGTACATACTCAATTTTACACTTCTAATTCCATTCATTGGTGTTCTGTGGCATTTATGCAGTATACATAAAATGCAAACTGTCATATTGTCACCCCCTCCCACTACCCCTCTTCAAAGCACGATACAGACAGTACGATTGCTTTATGACTAGTATTAATACATATATACATACATATTCATATTTTACATAGAATATGATTTGTGACTTACATAGAATAGAATAGTATGTTGACTTTGAAACAAAATATTGCAGGCGGTGCTACTCGACAGCAGAATCGGTAGTAGTGCTGCTGTTTAACAGAAATATATGTAATTTTAGGGTAATCGATTAGCATAAACTGCTTTATCCATGCAGGCTAAGGATTCGTTAGAATACGACCCATTTATCTCAACGGTTATTATGTCGGACTTCGCTGAAGGTTCTTAATTTGAATTCCCGACCAACTTAAATATATGTGATTGAAGAATTCCGTTATTAAATCTAAATATGTTTTGTGTACTTATATCTATTGACATGTATTTATGGCACCATCAGGAATTTTTAAAATGACCAGTGGGCATATCGTTAGTAAAAAGGCGACTCAATATTATTCTTGGTGGTGATTTTCAAAGTCCATGCGTGTTGAGATTTCACTGTAGATTTATCGGGTAGTTGTATTAAAATTTGATCCTTAGAATACGTCCACTGCAACAGAAATAATAAAAAATAGCATTATGATACGGAATCTCATTAGTTATTTATTAATTTATGAATACACCTACTAAAGAATTCATATTGCTACCGTGTTGGTGCCCATATCGTAAGAAAAATTAGCAAGCCCAGGCCGACAGCTTATTAGTTTTTGGAGAGTTAACCATTATCATCATCAGTCTGTCTAAGGCCACTGCTGGACAGGCCCCGCCGGAGGGGTCTGTGACCATAATCCCCACGCTTGGTTCGCGAGTTGACCATTAGGTATTGATGAATAAAAATTCTGTCCTTCAAAGAGTACGTTTAGTAGTTTTTACCCGTTAATATGATTAAAAAGGATAAAATAAGGGAGCGACAGACCTAACAATAGAAGGAAATCGCCTAAAAAATTTCCTGTACTGTTACAATATACCGTTATTTTTATTTATACAAAGATAATTTTTACACTTCACGATTCGATGTAAATGCACTATATCAATTTTTTTTATTATATTTATTTATCTAAATAAACATTTAATTGTCGCAATAATCGTACATAATATAATATAGTAACCTCATCGATTTACATTGCCTAATACTTGTTTCTATGCGCGTGTAAAGAAAGCTTGATGTGTACACTACAAAGACTTAAATATGCATAATGTATAAGTACGGATGTATCTCCAATACTTTACATTTGGTTTTTTGTAAAAATGTTCTACACCAATCATTACATGTTATGTAGCAACTTGTAATCTGAACTCGTTAATGAGTTTGATAATTGTAACTCATTACAAATAATGTCACACATTATCTTTTGAGTCCTACCCTGACTAACAATTCATGCTGTACAAACACTTAACCTTAATTACTTACACTTAAGTGACTGTCCGTGTTGCCCAGCATTTTCATGTGATAATTGCCGCTGTGTAGATAGAATTTAATATCTGATACGCGGAGGACATTGTTTATAGGCCACTTGAGGAATAATAAGTAAATTGCGGTAACGTTATCAGTCCTCATCGGTACCGCTGTTGGGTGAACCGCATCATACCGCGTCTTGGTGCACGTGTACCAGACGTCACTGTTATCCAAGTCCTTCTGATGGTACCAGGGCGAGGTGCCGTATATCGCTTCGCCGTTGATTTGGAGCCAATCGCCGAGCGCCACTAGCCTTTCTTGAAATATGGGCGCTATGGTGCCTTCCTTAGTTGCACCCACGTTTATCAAAATATTACCTGCAACGATGAGCAAACTATTGAATTTTAAACAACCTGAAGACGAAATAAGAAATTATCATAGGTAGATATACTGTCCATGAATGAAATCGAGTTATGGTCAACATACAACCTACTGAGTAAATAAGGTGATCTCAAATGAGTTAATAGACGCATGCATGACGAATTTATCTATTACATTATTCCCAGTCTCTTAAAAACCTCTAATAAATCACCCTGAATCCAAAGAAGTTATAATCCACCAAGATAAGGTGTCTACAGACTTGAAAGTAAAATAGTGCCCTCAGGTGTGCGGATTATGAGATGTTTTGTTACTCTTAAGTATTAATTGGTAGGTAGATAATATACTTGTATTATCTGTTTCAGGGCAGTCATAATGTTTAATAATTACTGTATCTAGATTTGCAACCTATTGTGACCTATGTTCACTGTTAGCAATAAAGTTAGTCTCGTAGGAAATATAATATACATATATTACTCGTAATATGTGTTAGCAATTTATTTACATATTAAATATCAACGCATTTATCAGTACCCGTACCAATGCTTATTTACTGACATATTTTAATATACCTATTAACTGCCTCGTTGGTTGCAAGCGTGGCTGCCAATCGAGAGGTCCTGTGTTTAAATCCTGGATCGAGTACCAATGGATTTTTCTAAAATTAGAATTTCTAGTAGTGGTTCTGAGTCTGGATTTGTGCCTAGTGTATGGCAATCGACTCACCTCCTATTCCATATTGGGACGTAAATGTAACTGGTAAAACGTGGGAGTATACTACACGCCTCTGCCTACCTCTTCGGGGATTACAGACGTACGTTACTTTTATATACCAAGTTATTTTATTGCAGGTACAATTCGAATCATTACCCACCTCCACAACTGACTGTAGTGACGATTTCTTTAATTAATCGAGTTGCGCTCATCACTTCAAATATGGCGATATTCCTTCTGTAGCCCCAAGATTTAGAATCCAGAGGGAAAGAGTTTTCCCATTTGTGACGTTGACGTTCACCTGTAAGTGAATATATGTCATATATGTAATACAGTACAAAATATTAAGTCTTACGAATTGCCGGCAATAAATCTGTAGAAGGAACTTAAAGGACTGTTGTAGACAATATTATGTGGCAAGCCGTTAAACATTAAGTATGCGTCATGAAACGATTGGCCTGGCCACGCAGCGACCAGCCACGCTAAAAACATAAGTTGCTGATGGAATTCCAATAGACAACCCACGACTTAGCGAACTGGGTCGCTTACCACTGATCAGCGTACCTGCGTGCTCTGTTTTTGATTGTATAAAAATATACTTTTAACTATAACAAATATACATTTAAAAATACAAATATAGAACTTATTTGTATGTGTATTAACCATCTGGTTACAATTTCTATTTAGCTTGGGACACCATGTCCCCGTGTGCGAAGATATGTCAAGCTATTTATTTTAAAGTTTGACATTTCTTTGATAATGAATACCTACTCCTGGATTCTTCATGATGTCAACAATGATCTCAAACTATTTAGGCTTTCTGTCATTTTAAATTGCTAGATAGAAGCTAGATATAGGCGCTGTTACCACTTAATCACGTTCACAAAAGCATACACGGGAAGGAAGAGTTAAAGCAGAAAAAGACCAGCTGCACATTCTTACTGACATTACTAAGAAATATTTGCAGTACTACGTACGGGTACACACTGCAAGTGATCCTCAACGGCATAATAAAATTAGCTTCACAATATGGATAAATCATTGAGGATCAGCCAAATGAAATTAATTTACCGGGGTTATAAGCATCGGCGCAGTTGTAGAAATCTCCGTGGTGACAATAAGTTCCAATGCCCCATCTGTCGTTAACGACAATTTCGGTCTTCACCGGACTTTCGTTGTATAACCACGCGAGCAGTTCCGTGGAATTCCAATACGTGTCGTCAGCATCCCAGTCTCCATCCGACCATAATATAGATGGCTTGTAAGTATTGATCAACTGTTTTATATCTGGCCACAGTTTCGATTGTGGATAATTCTGGGTGGTGAATTTAGCTTGTTTGTCTTCTAAATATATCGGATTGAACCATTCGTATAATGAATGGTACACGCCAAACTTCATGTTCCTTTTCCGAACAAATTTGGCGAGCTCCCCAACTAAATCGCGTTTCGGTCCGATTTCTACGGAGTTCCAACTGAAGGAGCGTTTAGATGGATACAAACTGTAACCATCGTGATGTTTCGATGTGAGGACAACGTACCTAAGACATATGAAAAATTGATTGGTATTAAAAATTATTGTATGGCCTGGTTGGTCGAGTGGTTACAAGAGCAACTGCTGGAGGACCTGGGGTCCAATCCCTAACCGGGTACTATTGGATTTATCTAACTTAGTATTTTTAGTAGTAGCTCGGGGTCTGATTTGTGCCTGGCGTATGGCAATATGCCCAGCTCCTATTCCATAGTGGGATGTAAATATAACTGGTGAGGCGTGGGAGTGTAC
>DVOY01000749.1:0-10440 GCA_018237585.1 Apyrrothrix maculosa | reverse complement strand
ATCTTCGGAGCGAGATACGCGCGCGACTTTGCAACGGGACCGACCATTAATTGATCCGACTTAACGGATAACGGAGCCGGAGTTCACTTCTCTGTTACACGTAGCGGAGTTTAGATTGTTACTAGAAATCATTACATTATACAAAACGGTAGTAATTTTATAGATTCAATTTTCCATTTATGTGAATGTTCGCTAAAATATACCAATCTTCTTTCTAAGGTCAGAATATAATTTTAAAAATGGGAGATAAAATTAAACATTTATATACATATTATTTACCTTACATACACAGACACATTACATAGCACTGTAGGTATCTTTTATCGCTCAACAAGAGATGGCGCCACATGTACAGCGGAAACACATGTCAAACTTTTACAGGTACAATAGTCGCATTTATTGATAAAAAAGAAATTACTATTCCCCCTCCCCCGCCCTCTGATCCCCCTTACTGAAACTCCTAATGAGGCACACCGAATATTCGACACTGCGATTGATGCCTTTACTTGTCCATATATTATGGGGTATACATATTCCTCGATATATTCACATGTGTGATTCGATTAAGAAACAACATGGAAACACGTTCGGTTAACTAGCAGAATTCAATTCGAACCAGCGTACCAACTTAACTATGATCCGTATTCATAACTCGAAGATGAAGTTAAAACTTGGTAGACGCGAGACTTGAAAGTGCGCGTGTACTTAAAACATGTTAAGCCCCATACACATGATACCATTGTATATGTACTGAATTTAATTATGACATTAATAATTATTATTAATATTCATTGCCATAACCGCACAAGATCAGCGTGGCAGAATATAGCCTTCACACTCTCATTCTGAGAGGAGACCTGTGTTCAACAGATAAACGATAATAGGGTAGAAGACAAGAAACGATTAAAAAATACGTAGTAACATGCCTGTATTCCCCGAAGAGGTAGGCAGAGGAATGTAGTATACTCCCATGTTTCACCAGTTACGTTTGCGTACCAATATGGAATGGATGGTGAGTCTATTGCCATACCCCGGGCAGAAGCTCAACAACAAACAACAGACTCCGAGTTACTACTAGAAATTCTAATTTTAGAAAAATCCAGTAGTACTCGACGCGGGATTTGAACCCCGGACCTCACGATCGGCAGTCGCGCTTGCAATCAACACGACCAACGGGGCCAGGCATCGAGAGGACCATCGAATAAAAAATATTTATAATTTTGTATATGTTAAGCATTTGCTTAATATATAAATATGTAATGTTTGATGTGAAATAAATATTTACTTTGGTACAATCAAATAATTGTACCTCTGTATTTTTATATATATATAATATACATACATTTACATTTTGAAGAGGAAGGAAAATTTTATAATTACAACAACAATCCAATAAAAACGTAAGGATATGATACTGAAAAACAGAATTAGCACTGGAAGCGGATAAACAGTTTAATAACAAAATAATATTATTGCAAATAACAAAACAAATTATCTTCAGTCAAAGATTTTTTTAAGCATTGGTTTAAAATAACGGTATTTTTACACTACGGTGATAAAGGACATTACTACTGCTGTGTGAAACGTTACAGATAAGATTAAGAACGGTAGAAACAACTTCGTTAATGATAAATATTCCCGCATGTATTACATGAATTGGTTTTTACGTCGTATTGTCGATTACATATTTGGATAACAGACAAGGGCACTTGAAACTATAAAAACTCGTGACTAGAAATAAGCATTGGAGTTCCTACAGCCCTATGTTTTAATATGTATAAGTGGAGGATTTGTAAAAGTCAAAAGGGCAAAAGAGGAAATGAGTCACAAAAAATACGTATTCGGTTATTACGTCACAATCTCCTTTCCCTGTAACGCGTAAACAACCATGTCACCGACGAAAATAAATTTGAAAAGTTTCAACTTGAACTGATACAGAACGGTAAAAGTAGGTCAGTATTACCTTACAAATGTAACCATGACAAACTGCTTCAGGAACAGACCAATAAAAGTGCAAAGACGTACGTGATTTGAAAATAACAAGTATTCAAGTACAAAACACTTTCAACAGTTGTTTATCTTCATGTTTCGAGAAATATTTTTTGCAAACGAGCAAGCAGCACACCACGAACAGGCCTGTATGAATTTTGTTCCTATTGTTAGTATTAGTTATTAATAGGACTATCAGTTAGTGTTAATAATAATAAGCACACATAAAACTATTCGTAGCATTAGTAGTAACATTGGCTCAGTTAGTACATCTCGGTATAAATACAGTTAAAAATATTAAATAACTGTTCTGTTCATCGTTGATCACAAACTAGTTGCCAACCCAGAGGGCTAAGATAGTCTCATTTCATATTAAAGTACCTGGTAAGACCAGCAACCACTCCCTTTAAACCGATGCACAAATTGGTTTAACAAGAATTGCTTTACGATAGAAATGGTTGCAGTGGTGGTACCGCCCCGGGAAAACCGTATACATGTTCCACCACCTAATGAATCAGATCGTGAATAAAGCGTTCAGATAAGAGACTCATATTTTAAGGAAAAAAAATCAGTCTAACAGAGAACAGACCTCATATTGAAACATACATAAGATGATACATAGATTTTATGTTTTAAACAAGAGACAAAAGACAAGGTGCAGAAAAGTGTTCGAATATTAATTTTTAGCCCTTAAATTATATTTTAAATTCTTGTTCAAATTTTCTTCTGACTGTATATACAACGGAATAAATAACATAAAACTGTTTAAAATTTAAACTTATCTTTTTAATACATACACACCCTAGATTTTTTTCTGGATTTATATATCAAAGGCCAATATAGTACACAAGAATTATGAATGAAGACCATTATTTTGAATTAGTACTCATCAGTATTGTGTGAATAATTTATTGCAACTAAAGCCAAAAGATAAAATCATACGTATAGTTGCAAATAAGCTTTTCAATCACAAAAAAGGGACTTGAACAGGCCACAAAAGGAAACTAAGCGATTCCCATCAATCATCGCAATGGTCTATTCATTGCTGACGTTGATGCGAACCGGTCCATTTCTATTAAGAGAACCCTAAAAAGAAGACTTTGTGTGCGAAAGACGTACAGTTAGTATGCATTGAAACGGTCGTAAAGTCGACTATCAAACGTTTCACAGTCGAGGAGCTTAGGATATATTTCCAGGGGTTCTCGTCGCTAAATTGTTACTGTAACAATGAAACCTTGTTCCGAAGGAAAGGGAGGTGACCGGATGAGAAAAGTATATCGGATCTGCTTTTGCACTTAGGTGAGTGTAATTAAATTACACCATGACGTCAGAATGTAATTATTTGATACGACCACTGGTGGTGGACATCATGCAGTTTCAAATTTCTTATACCTAAAACTTAAAAAAACACCCAGCTTGTACATAAGAAATTGAATGCATTATGGCAAAATCATCGTATCGAGTGTTTCGTAAGATTAGTTAGTTTTTACCATATTCCTAGAGTTCTCCTCCGGCAGGCGATCTGGCGATCCGGCAGAAGAAACGGAGAAGTTCACCGACACAAAAATCACAAAACGAAAATGTAAATGACAATGTAAAGGGGAATAAACGTGAAACGGCCCCGTGAATGTAGCATCGCGTATTTGGATGCGAAATGTTTTGTTCGTAGACAATTGGACTTTCCTCGGCCATTGTTGTATGAGCGGGTCCAGATTTTAATTTCTACAATGCATTCCAGAATAAGCTCGGTCAGAGAATTGCTTCTCTAGTAGGTACATATATTCAATGCTTTTAATCTTTTCTTTAATAAAAACAGCGTTAATAAATTGACACGGAAACAAAGTGTTTCCATTGCTGATTTTTATTGCTGATGATCATATCATAGTATGTCACTATAGTGTAGTAACATGTAATCTTTTAGATGACATTAAGAAGATTAAACGACAACAATGTACTTATTAGACAGCGATAGAAAACAATCAAAACAGATAAAAGCGATTCGACACAACGATAAAGAAACAATCAAATAAAGTAAAACTAGAAATACTAGACACTTGATTCATTTAATTGTCTCTCATTCGCCAGTAGCACCATTGGAACGCTTAAATCAAAAACTACCGTCTGTACTGAGTTGCCGGTTTCAATGAGAGATCATTTTATACCTGTTTGAAGACTTTGCGTAAAATCAAAATGTAGTTTGAGAACTCGAGAACGTTTTGTGTCAGAACACAATCGTATACAGTCCATATGCCTATGGCTATTAGGATGTGATTAATTAATTAGTACTAAAAGTATACGAAATTATATCATATATTTTTAAGGTATTGATATAGTTGGGAGCGGTTTCAATGAACGGGTCATAAAAGGGACTTCAATCGGCTTACAGATATGTTCCACGGTTGAGACATTATATTTATATGACTACTATAAATATATTACATGACGCTAGCAAACCTTAAATATTGTTAACATCGTCAGCTGAAAAACGAAAGAAGTATTTCAACTTTAGTAAATTTTGGTTCAAACATCATTTTCTCACATAGTCGTACATTCAATAAATTCACTTAACATAGCAAATGTAAAGTACTAATCACCAATATTTCAGAAAAAAATTCACTTATTGTAAACCACTCTAATGACAGCTTCAGAATGCGACAATATATCAATTGTCGCATATCACGGGGTCAGCTATAGTATTACTCCTTTACTTTGGGATATTTTCCACCGTTTTCGTGAAATCAGCAAATGTTTCGTCAGTTTTTAAAAATGATTTTATAACCGAATAATTATATACGTCACCTTTATTTCTACATTCGTAGAAATAAAGGTGACGTATATAATTATTTCTACGAATGTAGAAATAAAGGTGACGTATATAATTATTAGTTAACGTCAGTTATTTTCGTACTATCTTAACTCCTATATAGGAAAGCTTATTAGTAATTGCTAAAGCGGACATCAGCGGACAAGTAAAAATCTTCATAGACAACGAATTTATGTATGAATAGTTATATTTCAGAAGCGGAAGAGAAAACTGCCTTTGCCTTGATGGAGAAAATTTGTCATCACCTTTACTAGGATAATAAATCTCCAGCCATTTTTTGGAATTATTGAAAGTATTCAATTTAGAGTATCTATTTTCATTCTCTTAAAGAATATATATGATTATGATATAAAAGGACTACCACATACACTTCTCTCTGATTATCTCACCAACAGTCAGCAAAATGTATTATGGTGTTCCACAAGGTAGTATTTTTGATCCAATGTTATTTCTCACTTAAGTGAACGGCCTCCGTTCTTACGTACAATCCTAATTACATAATGTTTCCCTATACTCATTATACCGCACTCATATTTAATGCAGCGACAAGGGATAATTCGAAGGTTGTTGGAGAATCTGGTACACATAGTAATGTCCATTGGGTAAAAAATAATAAATTAGTCTTAATAAAACAATATTAAACAACATTTAAATTGGAACTTAGACCTTTATTGTGCTGCCAACGGAAAAAATGAATTTATTTAGGTCTTTAAAACCTCAGACAGATTAGGAATAACACAACTCTTATTACCGCCTACAAAGCGTTAGCGTAATCTGCTTTGAGCTATTTTATAAATGTCTAAGATGGCGTAACAGTAATTCAACTAATTATTTTAGAAAAAAATAGCAATGAAATTCCTAAAAGGATATTTTTTTTAACCTGTTAATTATTCTATCTTCAAATCTTATTTACCAAGCGTTATATTTACATATTAAACTCTACCCTGAACATTAATAAACAGGTACTTTATACTCTAGAAACTTCTGTTGTAAAACTTTCGAGTGTCCTACTCTGTTAAAACATATGTCGTCATTTTTAACGCTTGTACCAATTGATAACGTTATGATATTTAGTGAAATCTCTTCAATGTTTTATCCACAGCTCATCTTACATTGAAATCGATTCCTGACATCTATGAATGTTTCATAAATACGTCGAAGTGTTTATCTCCACAGATAGATATAAATATGAAATATTCATCTTACTGACAATAGAATATCATTCAAGCACCGTATAAGAAAATAAGGCTAAAGCAGGATCTATAAATGAGGCATCCAAGCCATAAAACTCACCTGCAATACCCGCGAGTAACGTGAGTTTCGTTTGCACCGTTAGAACTATATGAGTCTTTTTATGGGTCCTTATGGGTAAGCTTTATGTACTCAACGTTCTCATATGGGCCCAATAAAGTCCAGTCAAGGGTGAACGTTGGTACTATTTGTTGTGACGGATAATAAAGCGGTCGCACCGAACTGTTCACAGGTAATAAGTTGAGGTCTATAAAGCGTTTAAATAGGTCATTTCCAGTTAGAAGTCTTTATTAGGTAGTGGATATGAATAATTAATAAGATAATATCATAGTTTTGTACGTTAAATATAAATTTAGTACTTCTGTAGTTTTTTTTATAACAAATGATGTATTGTGATAATCACGTCTATAAAAATTATCTTTATCGTACTATGTTTCACGAACTCTATTGGTTCAGATGTTAATAATAATAAATAATAATAATAATAGATTTATTTCAGACTATGAGTCTATACTTTAGGTTAGTATTACACAATTTCTTACACCACTATGTTAGTAAAAAACAAATAATAAACAGACGCACACAGATACTAAAAAGCAAAAACAACCAGACAACAAGGAAATAGGGCAATATAATAATAAGGCAGAGAAAACGAAAAAAGATCTCGATATGCTTGTTTCTAAAATGTTAATAGTTGTTCCTGTAATTTTAGGATGGAAGGAGAATGAATAAACATGAGAAACCTTATAGTGTATTTTAAGATACATTCGTCGAATATTAATAGACTGGGATTGGATTTTATGATATACTGAATTTATGTCATTAGTCGCCCTATTTATTAAAAGTGGCTAGAAATATAACGATATAGACAAGAAGTAAACTACCACCACCAAACCATAATAACTAAGGGATGGTGAACCTGAATTGCAACTTAGTTCATTAAAAGATATCAGTGTCACGAAAGCCGTTAAAAGAAATAAATTCGAAACCAAAGATCTGGTAGTAATTTCCTTACTATACAATAAATCAGTCGTGAATATAGTTTTCCCTCAACACTTGTTCGTACAAGCGATCACTCTGAACAGGAAACCTACATCGAAGTCATATAACCCACATGTTGGTTATCACCCGCTGAAATGACTTAGCAAGTACATTAATGACCCAGTACGCAGTGAAGCTTTTAATCCACATAGTGCACATTCCATTTTGCAATTTCACTTTGGTTCTTACGCCTACCCGACGAAGGGAAGGAACGTTTACTTTTTTCGATGTGTTATTTAGTGTTGGCCACGCTTACGAAAGCTGTAAAAGTATATATGTAGAAAATATTTAAAACACTACTAGAAAACTGCAAGTTGGAGTCGTTTCTCGATCTCAGAAGACCCTGTTTTACCCCGTTACACCACTTATTTGCTACATTACTCTACATTGTAACACTTATTTATTTTATTCGGAAGGACGACCAATGAACGCTATTAAGACATCTTAATTAAACCTTTACCACGCCATAAATGAACCGTTACTACTCAAGGAAAAAGAACGTGAAATGAAAAAGAGTCTTTAATTAGGTGCTCGAGAAACTTCGCTATCATTTTAAATGGAAAAGTTAGGGCTTTTCAAGTTTTAATGCTTCCATCATTCCGCTGACGTCATTAGGGCCTGTCACTCGGCGTTTTGTTAGAGGACCCACTCAATTACTTTCTCTATCAAGGAACACAAAAGGAGAGTATAAAGAATGGTAGCTTATACTAGTTTCGTTTACACTGATGAGCTTCAAGATTTGTCATGAAAGGACAAATTTATAACGCGAAAGATGTATACGGCAGTTCTATGATAATGATGGTCGTTAGTAATGCAGAAACTGGGTACTCAAAAATGAGGTAGTAGATGCAATCTTCGATATGAATGACGTTACATAACATGACCTATAAGTAGAGTTGCATGCATATATTTTACGCTCTAGAATTGATTATGAAATTCAACGGTGGAGCTCATCCATCTTCTAATGACTGGTAGTTCCTGTTAAATTAAGTGTCTAATTCAGTGACACAGAGACTAAGTTGCAAGAATAAGTTTTTTGGAGAAAAGAAATATTATTCTTGCTCTAACCCTATTTACATTTAATCCAACAAGGAGTAGTGGCGACTTAATAATTTATGCGTTGTCGCTAACAGCATAGCTTACATCTAAACAGGGTGCACACTGCGAGGGGATTTATCGCTACAGGATGTCTCAGAAATGGTTTGAATCAAGGAGGAAAAACACAAAGGGTTTGAATGTAGCTGTTGTAATATAAGAGTGTTGGCAAACGATGAACCCTTATTTAGTAAAGTTCTTTTATAACGCGATTTAAAGGTCGTTAAGTAATGAACTGAACGTTAACTCTTTCAAGGTTGCAGGTTAAAATCCTGTTCGATTTAATGAAATAAACTTAACGATTTTTTAAACTACTTTTAACACAATATACTAGAACGAAAATACATACATACATACGTACATATATTCACGCCAGATCCCTTACGGAGTAGGCAGAGAGCACCGAATGCCAAATATCTGTCTCTTTACAGACCTGCTGCGCTTCTTCTATATTCATCACTCTCTTCATACATATACGCATATACATATAAGATAGAAGGTAGTATCACAGAAAAAACAGACAAAGCCTATAGAGATATTCGTATTAGTCGTTCCACCTGAAGGTTAACAACCTGCGGCCGAGGTAAATAATCACGTTAAAACACTAGTAGGTTTAGTTAATTAACTAAATACATTGAGCCGTGTTTGTTTATAGAGGAAAACTATTTACTAGCCGATCCAGATCTAGTAAGGCGTTGTACACATTAGATCACATAAATACTCGTATCCTGCAAGTTAAATTGCAACCAAAAAAATATTATCACTTATTAGAATGAATTGTAGATTATTATACCGTTAAAAAACGTAATATCACGCCTGTAATCCTCGCGGAGGTAGGCACGGGACTGTACTACACTCCTATGTTTCGTCAGTTAGGTTTACGTCCCGCCATGGAATTAGGGGTGAGGCTATGGTGGTTCCATTTTATTCATTAACGCTTCATACTGTCCTAACAATTCGATCAATTTTTTGTATGGTGTAAGAGGTAACACCTATACATACATTTCTAATATCAAATCAGGATACAATATCATGTAATTAAAATTAAATATGAAGGTATTAAACATTATTAAAGTGTCAGACTCGATTGCAGAAATAGCAATGAAACGTTCTAATATTTACAAATAGGGTGCTTCATTAATAATAATGACGACACAGCAGCAATCGTCATGCTCTAGATTGAATCTCGTCATTAGTGAACTTACAAAAAACTATATATACAAAACTAAAACAATAGATACTAAAACTAACAGCGTGTGTGAAGGAGTCTCAACTTAGCAATTACTTGTACGGTGTCGCCGAGGAAACATTAAGGCCATTGTTATACATTAAATGGGGAAATTAAAACGGAAATTAGCATCGACGTGAACAGCATGTCGAGTGTTGATTTTACATGTTTGCTAGAAACTAGGCAACGTGACGTATTGAAAACTGAATAGTGCAATTACTAACGTAAAGTGTATTTCACGTACAGTTATTTTTTCTCTCCACGGGTGTAAAATACGGAGAGCTAGGCTGAGGTATGTAGTACACTACCACGATATACCTGGTAAATTCCATGTCCCACTATTAAATCTGCACACATGAACGCAACTGCAAACTTTTCGAACTTAATTATTGCAATGCGTTTGTAAAATTCGTTAATTCATTTCTTAGTCATTAAACTTGGCACGCTTGTAATCCCGAAAAGGTAGGCAGAGGAGTGTAGTGCTCCCTCGTTTCACCGGTTACGTTTATGTTCCCTGTGGAATAAGGGGTGTACCTATTGCCATAAACCGGACACAAATCCGAACTCCGAGCCACTACTAGAAATTTTAACTACAAATTCTAGTTAGAAAAATTCAATTGTACCCAACCCTGAGGATTTAACGCATAATCTTGTGAGATACTAAAAAAAACATATATTAAATCAAAAACATACATTGGTACCTAAGAACACTTCGAGGATCGGAAAGTATTAGGACTAAGCTTTTCAGTAACTTTATAGATATCATAAAGATGATCAGTGTGTTCATAGGGAAGTTGGACAAAAAGCTTGTTACTTTTGTTAGTTATATGAATAATATTTGAACCTAATCAATGACAAAAAAGTGTATGAACAACTAACTCTCTAGTACAAATGTCTCAAAATAGCCAATAAAAATTCTTATCTCGGTTAATACCTACGAGGGGAGGTCCAAAAGTTCGTGGAATGGAGGGGATGGAGTGGGGATAGGTGAGCTCGCTTAGTGTCATATTAA
>DVOY01000748.1:0-10442 GCA_018237585.1 Apyrrothrix maculosa | reverse complement strand
ATATAAAACAAGAGATTTATAACAGAGAGTGAGATAGATTTATAAGAGTCGCTGTCTTACATATACCACTTGTAATGTATTATATGAACATTAAGTAAAATAAAGTTAAAGTCCTTTCATAATGAGAAAGACCATAATATAGTACATGGCCAAATGCAAATCAATAGACATCAATTGAAAAATTCACAATTTTTTCGTTATTCGTTGAACAGTGTCATCAAGATCGACCACCGAGGCGCCGTTACTGCGAGCGGGACCCGAGAATCGGCCCGTCGTGCGGCTGGTTGCTGTAAACCGCACGGAGGTTGAACACGCGCCACAACCAATTTTAGGTTACAAAAAACTAAACATTAACATATTTATTTACTCATATAATGAGTCACATTAAAATATGTCCAACCGTGCTCACTAAATTAAAGTACTGACGACGAACACTGCTACTGCACGATTGTTTTCCAAATGCTCAATCGTGTTGTGAAACGAATTTCCTAATAAAAGTATTTTATTACAATTTTTAGATAAAGTCGACATCTTTAATTCAAAGTTTTATATACTTCTTATAATATAAATTAGAATCTTATTTTAGAGATCAGTACATTTACAAAAAATATAAAAAAAATATTTTTATTTAACACAAACGACAAAATACTAAATGTGCTGTGCTGTGGATGCTCAGACTCCTCGTGCTGTGGACGCTCAGCCCACTGGCACAATAACATAAATAAAAGAATGTAACAGAAGAAAATAATAATCATTTTCAGAGGTGTACCAAACGAAAAAGCCCGGAGAGCAATTGTACTTGGAATCAACGGAAACCCCAGTTGTGGTTTTGGAAACTGAAAGGTACATAACTGTACATTTAGGAATATTCCAGATTGTGCCTTCCTACTTTCATCATCATCAACCGTTTCATAAATACGAATCTTTTCTCTAAACACGAATGACAATGGCGGCTACGCTGGCTGAGTACGACTTTCATGCCGTAGAGAACTCTAAGGCTCAGTTCCTATACTGACGCAGTCGAAGTGAAGCGTCGCGATCTCTACTTACACCTTAACTACTTAACCTTAACAACTATTGACCTTATTAAATTCTATCTATACTAAGTAACGTACAAATTAGTATACAAACAATATAAAGACGTGTCGTGTCAAAATCCAATAGAACCCAAGACCTCTCGATCAGCAATTAGGTCATTCCTTTTGTCAAAAAATCCGCGAGGTATTAATGAAACTGTTAAATTTAGATTTTTATATTATTTTTGTTGCCCACAGGCCACCAAAAGAGCCAGAGTTTTCACCACACGAACGAGAACTGGCACGGCGACTTATCGGTCGATTCCGGCGGTCGAGAAATAACATGACCTCGACGTTCATACCTTTTCTGAGGCCGCTGAAAAATTATTCAGAACCTGTTCATGTTCTTCGATATTCACAATGAGTAATTGTACAGAATCCATCAACTGTGAACTTTTGTAAATTAACAATAATCAGTAATGGCGTGAATAAAAAGTCTGTTAATCGTATTATCGTGGTTTTATTATAAAAGATTTTTCTTACGAATATATACGGTTCCATAATACATACAAATCTTGGTATTAGTCTAAATTATTAAAGCACCGGTCAAATTTGTAAAATTAGCTACGATTATTTTGCTACTGGTCATGTTCGTGGTATTCAAGTTTCGTATGTATCCGGAAGCGGTGTCAACTTCGCGGCGTGCAACTCTGTGCGCGAATCCTCGTTTAACTGCGCGGTCTACTGAGCGCATGACGTTTCCTGGTCCAGACCTTTCGGGCCCCGACCGCAAGGCGCCCGCGGCTTTCGCCGCTTTCTCTGTAAATTGAAAAATCAATTTCAACATTACCAACACGGCCATACAAACATCTACTCATAAATCGGACAATTGTATATTCTGATTTCAAAGCACTCTTACACGTAGGGGTAAATATTATTAATTTTAATAATAAATCGAAAGAATAAAGAAAAATCGTTGTATATACATATGTGCAAAATGATGTAGGTTGGTAATATAATAATAAGAATAAATATAATGTGCATTATATATACTACACTGGTCAATAATATACTTACCCATGGCTTCTACAGAATTCTGTACGAAACAGTAGTTGAATCCAATACCGATTCCCAGCACCATGACCGTTATTATGGTTATGAGCAAGCAGCATGTCAACATCGCGCAAACAGTACACAAAGATACTCTACAAAACATAATAAAATTCAGATCAAGTACTTTAATTAATGATTTATTTATACCTTAAGTGTATTTTAAAATAGTATACGTACCTTTCCAAAGCATCTAATACAATTGAAACGAACGAACTTAAAGAACAACACACACAACCCATTATGGAAACCTAGATGGCATTTATATGCCTTAACACCGGGCCATTCAGTAGGTACAACCTACTCTGAATAACTCGTAATTTTAAAATATCTGAACCTTTAATTTAACCATGTAAATTTTGAACATTCAAATGTCAAACGAACACACACTGGACAGTTTAGGTTCAAAGCTGAAACGATGGTACGTCTTTTATGTAGTTGGGCCTAGTCAGGCTCTAATACCGTATCAACTTATATTCATTTAAATGTAATAAAATTTCCAAAAAAAATTAAAACATCACAATACAGAATCAGATTGATCAAAATAGGGCGCCAGGTTTTATCCATATTTTAATCATTACTTCATACTCATCCCTAAGAATACTTACAACTTTCTACGTACTTTATTATATTATCTATCAAATAAATGAAAAAACCATGTCTTTTATTACTTCATGTTTATGACAGAATTTAATGTATATTTTGCTATGTTCAAAGGCTGGTGCCAAAAGACTAAAAAAACTCAGCGTATATTGTAAAATTATAATTCTGACAGCAAAACACAATTATTATATACTCTGCTGAAATCTGCTGACAGTATTGACAGCATTATGGAAATGGAAATGGCAGATGAAAATATTGCGGAAAAGAAACTGAACAATTCTAAACGAACTGTTAGTAAGAATCATGCTATCAAAAAGCGTCTGCCAATTCGTCCAAAGGCAGCGGAAAATGTAATATTTATAACGAAGAAAACTAGTTTTAAGGTGAGGTGCAAACACCGATTTCATATCACACTAAATGGTACAGATGGTGCACTAAATTAAAGTAATTTTCAGGCACAATTGGACAAATGTTGCGGTTTACTGACTAGAGGAGAACAAGAAATAATATTACATGCATTAGGAGCTGCAATTCAAAGATGTTGTAACCTAGCGCTGCAACTTGAATTATTGTTCTCAGGTACTTGTAAAATTGAAGTAAACACAAGTACAGTGGATCTTATCGGTAAGTTTTATATATCCTTCCTATATTTTATATTAGTACAATGTAATAATTAAACATTTAATTTAACGTAATTCTATGCAGATGACTTGGAGCCACTGACTGATGATTATGATTTTGGATCTCAAGTGAGGCATTCATCTTCAATACACATCCGTGTGTTCAGAACGGCGGTACTGGGTGCCAATTAACAGTCATGTTTTTTACATTGAATGAGATTGTTCAGTGGATTGGACTCACAGTTTTCGAGATATGGATTCACTTGATAACAATAACTATATTCTCAGCATTGTTGGCTCTGAAGATTGATGGTGTTGTTAACAGTGCATGGTGGACGATATTTGCGCCGCTATTTGTCAGTGATGCTATGAACGCTTATTTCTGTTGCATAGTATGCATAAGGATGAATTTAGTAAGTTCATATAAGGCCTCATTATATAGAGCATCATGGAGTGCAATATTTTTGGGGTTAACATTTGTTTTTAAGTTTCTCTTGTGTAGAAAACTACAAGGAGATTCTGCCATTGAGTACAGTGAAGTGTTTGCCCCTTTATTTATACTATTGCAATTAATAGCAGTTAGAGCATGTCAGTTACATCAATAACACAATTTAGTTGATCATCATTTACATGCTAAGGCAATTGGACCCATTTATTTTACTGTTAAAAAAAGAATCCAAGAAAATGTTATCCCACATTGGATATTAAATCTATTCTTACTTCAAGTAATTATACATCCAACTAATGTATGGTTATAGTTAGCTGCAACAATTATTCATACTACACTAAGTATTCACTACTTATTGTGGTGTGTCTAGTCTTTTAAAACATATAGTATGATAGTCTCAAGAGATACAATCATATTGTTACTTATTGTGAACATATTAAGTTCCTTGCATTTAAAATTCTGTCTTTATTTCGATGAATATTTGCCTATCATGCTCACTTGTGTAAGATAGTTAAAGGTTAAGATGTGCACTTTTGTAATTCTTATCAATTAAATGGATTTCATAATGTCAGAGTTATTATTAAAAAACCATCTTTATTTGTTTATTTAATCATAAACCAAAAAATTATAACTGTTAGTAATCAAATGTGTTAGCAAATGTTCAGTGAAACATACTGAAGAAACCACTTCTGCCTTTTTTCTCTTCATTGCCAAAAGTGAAGTTGAAGCTGCTGCTTTGATTCTGTGCACTAGAATCTGGTTTGGAGTCTGATGTAGAGGCATCGCCAAAAAATGATAAGCCTGTCTTCCGAAATCCTAGGCAGAAATCATAGAGGCATATGAAAAAAAATCCGTTATATATGAAAAAATATTACGTTACATGAGGAACAAAATATACTGATGCATAAAGATATGAAATAGAATTTGTTGCAATTGCTCATATTATACACAAACCGTGTATGCTAGATTCTTAGACCCTTCCCACTATTGGTAGGTCTAAGAGTCCTGGAGATGCATAAAAATACTTCAATGCCGCTTAAAAGGACAAAACATAAAAAAAACTTAACATCACACCTGAATTCCCCAAACAGGTAGAAAGATGAGTGTAGTACATCCCCATGTTTCACCAGTTATGTTTACATACCTTTATGGAATAGGAGGTGAGCCTATTTTTATACATTGAGCACAAATCCAGTCTTCATGCCACTACTAGGAATATCTACTAGAAAATCTAAGTTAGAAAAACCCAATAGCACCTGGGATTTAAAACCAAGACCTGTCAATCAGCAGTCACACTTGCAACCACTTGACTACCGAGGCAGTGAAATTTATTATTTTTATCATTTAAATTCCTCATACCTGCTAAAAAATTAGGAACTTCCTGGGATAAAACCGCATTATTGCTAGAGTGTTGTACGTTTGTAGGTATATCTCTATTAGGTGACAACAAAATACTTGATTCTGAAATTTAATTTAAATACAAGTTTAAAAAAGTTCTCTCATACATTAACCAAATATTGTTTACTTGAATGTGATCAGCAGAAAAATTCCAATGTAACTTTAATACATTTAGCTATTATAAAAATTTGATAGGCTTTGAACATCACAATATGACATGTCTGTGATTAATTCAAATGAATATTAATTAGTATTCACCTTAAATAATATCATTACTGTACTTCTCTGAAAAAAAAATTTTACACCTACCAACAAAACAGTGAGGAAGGTCTTCACTATCGTCAAATCCTGTTGTACTTATGGATACATTTAAAGAATCAGGTATGCCTTGAGGTCCATGGTTAAATACAAGTCCAGCCACTGGTACTTCCAAATTATTCAACTTTTGCTACATGCACAAATGTTAATACAGTATAAAATGTTTTAGAAAATCGGAAAAACAAACAACTCAGAACTTTTTTTACCTTTGGACTAGAAACAGCAACATTTCTATTATTTTCATTTGTAATTTGATTTTGTTCAATCCCATAATATTTTTGTAATTCCCTTTGTGATGAGCTTTTATTATTACCATTTTCATTACCATCCTTTTGCGAATCAATATTGTCTTTGTTTTCAAAAAATTTTGATTCTACAATTTTGTCCTCATTTTCCTTAAGATATATAGGATAAAATTTAAAATGTCAAATATTTTATGATTACACTCAAAAATGTATATTAGTGTAAAAAAACTATTTTTGCTACAGTTTAAGGAAGACAAAAAAAATGTACTATGTACAAAACAAAAGCAAAATTTTAGAAATAATTGGTACCTTTTGCATCAGAGTATTCTTGCTATACACAAATTTTGGTGATAAGTCTAATTTATGTTTTTTCAGTATATCTTCCATTGTTGCATAACTAACTGGACTTGAACTAATATTAACCATTTTTACTTCAGATTTAGCTAGTTCTATTTCTTCAACTTTCTGTTCTTGAAGTATAGGTATTATTTTATCTTCATTGATATTAAATGTGACAGCTTTCTTTTCTTGTGAATACTAATTTGAATATATTACATATTATAAAACACATGTTATTCCATGTTCTGTTCAAATAATTTTGAGATATGTAAATTTTAAAACGTAACATCACGCCTGTAATCCCCGAAGAGGTCGGCCAGAGAAGTGTAGTACACTCGCATGTTTAACCTGTTACCTTTACATCCCAATATGGAATAGGCGGTGAGTCTATTGCCATACACTGGGCACAAATGTGTTCAAGTTTAATTTATTCTATTATCGACAATAGCAACAAGTTTTGTAACATAATACATATACATAATTACCTGTTTAGCATCCAAAAACTGTGAAGGTGGCACTACAACTGGATGTATTTGTGTAGTTAAATTTAATTCTTCAATTTCCTCTATTTCTAAAGATTTATTTGTCTGTATATAAAATAATTTGGCTATACATTCATATTATTTCATATATCAATTTGTACAAGCTTATTGATACTATGTGATTGATTATGTTTAAACATATTTATTAATTACCTTATCTTGAGAATTTGTTAGCCTGTCTGGTTGATCTACAATCTTTGGGCTTATATATGTTTGTTCTTGTAATTGATTTGGCTCTATTGCCTTCATTATTTCATAGGCTTCATTTTGATCTAGCTGTATGTCTTCTAAGATATGTATTAGTTTTTTATCTGAATATTTCTTTGATTCAAGTCTTTCATTATCATTTCCAGAATGTATGTTAATGGCAATATTAAAATATGATGTAATGTAACATTTATCAGAGTTTTCTTTCGTTTTGTACTTTTTGGGAATGTTATTTTCCAATTCAGAAGATGTGAAAGCTCTTTTTATTGGTGATGCTTTTTGTAAATCAACCTTTTTAATCTAAAGATATATAAATTTAAATATACATCATACAATACATATTCACTTAACAATATCACTTTATAAATCATGGCACATTTTACCTGGTCTAGTTTAACACTCAAAATATCTAAATCATCATTTTGTAGGTGAAGTTTTGGCAACTGAAAAAAAAATTAATATTCATAATGACTTCTAACCAGAAGACTTACCAAGCATGGTAATAAATATTTGTTTTTTATACTAACCATCAATGAATGTTTATCAATATCCTTATCCAAATTAGACCAATTATTACCATCCTCTTGTGGTTTTTTCATATTCTGAACTGCTTGCAAACCATACTGGTTAGATACAGATTGACCAAGGAGATGAGATTGATTTTCAATACAGTGTTGCTCTTGAAAAAGCATTTCCACTTCTTTAGATAATTCCATTATTTTGACCCTTTTTTCATTAATAGATAGGATTGTTTTTGGTCTCTCATAAACAAAAAAATTTGCAAGATCTATTACAAGTTTTCTGTCTGCATCATCTAATTCCTTTTTCTTTATTTCTATATTTTTCATCAAATTTTCTGTCTCACTGATTAAAGAATTGATATTACACTGAATTGTGTGATTATGGTGTTCGGCCTCAATCAATTTTTGAATACATGGAATACTATCATACTTTTTCTTAGATGTCAGCCACAAGTCTTCATACTTTTTCTTGCCATTTTTTGTACGCTCAAAAATCTCTGCGCTTCTGTCTTTGCTCAGGAGATATTCCTTTCTGAATTCGATGTTTCCACATTTGATTGTTTCAATAGCTAAGTTAAGGCTATAATTTGTCAAAAGATCATATTATACAATAAAATATGACCAGTAACAGTGAATTAAAGAACTTTAAATTAATACTTTCAAGAATATTGTTTACTGTCAATGAAATCTTTGGAGAACCTATTCTATAAATTGTTATGCACTTTTAAGGTATTTTCTGTCCATCTTTGTATAATTTAAGAACATGGTGTTGAATACTAAAATGCTTCTAGCTTTACTATAGATAACTTCCATAACAACTAGAACAGGAGATGTCCATAAAAATACCTAAAAGTATACTTATTATTTTGGAAATCGAGGAGAACTGTCCACAATCCCGTAATTGTATATTCATCCATACCTTATAATTTCTTGTTCAGCAAGTTGAATCTCTGCTTCCATTTTTAAATTGCTCCTGCTAATATTATTACATATCTCTCTTTGTCGTTCAGATTGTTTCTTTAACTTATCAAACAAAAGAGCTTGAGCTGAAATAATTGAGCTTGAGCTAAGATATATTCTTAATACAATTTATTCACACAACGGAGTGTACTACACTCCTCTGCCTACTTGATCGGGGATTACAGGCGTGATGTTACGTAATACAATTTATTCCATGGTGTTATAATTTTATTTCATTTTACAAGTGTTAGTATACACGCTACTGCCATATTAATACTACCAATGAATGTAATGTTAATCAAACAGGTGTAATAAGGATTATTCTGAATTAATGTGTTTTGATGATTCCTTTATATTTCTAAACATTGAACTTTTCAAACCCGTAATTTATTTGTGTATTTATTGATATTGTTACCTTTAATACATTGACTGGAAAGAATAATTTTAATTTGCGATTCGTCTACTTCAGTAGAAATAATTTGTAACGCTTGAACATCGCTATTTTCGGTCATTTCGAAACAAACTTACTCAAACGCAGATTTCATAAACAAATTATTATATTTTAAACTTATAATTATTAAACCTCGGTTAATTGATTCTTTATAGGGCGGGAAAATATTGATTTTCTTTAATCTACCTCTCCCAGTCAAGCTCCGACAAAATGTATTTAATGTATTCAGCCATAAACGTATAAAATGCATATTACATTATTTATTATATTCATGTTCCATTTATGCCCAGAATAATATGTAAGGTGATATAAGAAAATTTAACTGTTTAGTACATAAGAAAAAAAAAATTGTGTGACAAAGGACTAAGTCGAGACTTTACTTAACATTGGTCTAAACATTTAATTAAAGATGTTGAACATTTTAACAATGTTTCAGTTAATAGCAATTAATATTCTATGGTGACTCACGGATTTGGTTATTTTTAAGATATGAATATATTTAATTTAGTAATTATTTTAGACTCATTCTATTTTGCCCATGTAGTACTTCAAGATTATCATGCTGACTAGCACAGAAAAAATTCCAGCTAAATATTAGCGACGTTTTTTGTTTTGGAATATATTTTTTCATGAGTTATAAAAATCACAAGTCTTTTTATTGTTTTTGATAATTTAGCATATTCCAATAACTCTAAAATGATAATATGCAATAAGACCAACGAGTTCAGTGCTATTGGAGAAGATTATGTGTAGCAGTGGACGGAAAAGGGTTGATGATGATTATGCTAAAAAGTGACAACGTAATAAAACAACACAATTAATACCTAAAATTTATTTAACAAAATAGTGTCATACAGTTATTCAAAATAACAGACGTAAATGATAATTTGCAATACAACCTAGCATCTTAATTAAACCAGGTACTTTTCATAAATTTATCCGACAATAATAATAAACAAACAATGACGAATGCAGCACAAAGGAATGTTGGCTAACGCTAATGGTCAATCACACATTCACCATTCCGTGTGCGCACCGCACTAGTTGTTTACACTGACCCACTCGTGAACGCTCTCTCGGCCGCACCGATTCACATTCACCCTACTGGCAGTGTCATTGTTAGAAACTAGCACCTATGCCCATAGACAGATAAAAAAACACCCATCCATTTCTACACACTTGCCGGCCACGATTACGAACTTTAATACTGTTGTTGCCATGTTTCACAATTGTATTTATATCTATATGTATATCTGTATTTATAATTTTTTTTCTACATTTAAGAAAACATTTAAGATTTTTTTTAAATAGCGATTAATTACAAACAGTGCATTAAACGTCCATTAAATCATTTTTACTATTTGAACGACGTGTCTTGTTTTTTTCCGTATCTATTGAAATAAGTTACCGCTCCTCCTCCACTCCACTTTGGTTTCACAGACTGGGATAAGTTAGTAAACTATGGATTCACATACAATTCCTTCCAAACAGCAGATAGGCGAGGTTCACGTGCTCATCACACCACGTAGCCACATTTCATCTAGTCACATCAACACAGGAGGTACCTAAATGCAAATCAATGAAAATGAGACTTATGACACAACAACGACATGGTCAATATTTACAACGAATCTACACGCGAACGTCCTGCGGTCTGGGAATGT
>DVOY01000747.1:0-10447 GCA_018237585.1 Apyrrothrix maculosa | reverse complement strand
CTGGAAAATGATACACAAAAATCTGCTATACATAGTGAGTAACTCATAAGTTTAAATATAATTAAACATCAGTTTTTAGGATAGTCTGGGTGGGCGGGAGTAGGATTTCTGAGCTATGTACCAGTGTCCCTCAAAAATCTCCTCAGGAATCTTCCTCGATTCGCTAAAGGTTATTCTCAGAATATCTACTTTATACTCTAGGGATTATTCTCCATCTAGTTCACTATAGTCATGAATCTTAATGGCCAAAATGGCTGTAGTCCCAACAGCCTTAACACAGCATAGACTGTTGGTTTTATGTAGTAGACACATGGAGACAGGCTGTGTAGATATTAATGTACATATTCAAATTTAATGGTGTAACATTATTTTTATCTCATTTTCGTAACATCACGCCTGTGATATAGACAGAGGAGTGTAGTACTCTTCCACGTTAGACCAGTTACGTTTACGTCCCTATATGGAATAGATGGTGAGTCTATTGCCATACACCAGGCGCAAGTCCAGACTCCGAGCCTAGAAATTCTAATTTTAGAAAAATCCAATTGTACTCGACCCGCGGGATTTGAACCCAGGACCTCTCGATCGGCAGTTGCACTTGCAACAAACACGACTAATGAGGCAGTCACGCCCATCTCATTTTCATTACTAACGTTTCAGTCCTCTGCCTACCTCTTCGGGGATTACAGGCGTGATTTACGTTTACCTTTTATCTCTTCAATCTAGCAAGTAAATTCCCTTACGTTATTAATAACCACATGTTTTAATTTCGTCAGTAACTCGCGACAAGAAAGTGGACATTGCTAAGAAGCAGTCGAGCCGCAACGTGTACCAGTGTCACGTGATCGGGCCGAGGGCGTGCGGCAAGACATCCATCTGCAGGAGTTTCCTGGGTATCGCTCATAAGGTTAGAATGACAATATCTGTTAGTGTGATTCATTAATGCTATATAGCCATTTATTTTAATAAATAAGGTGAAAGTGAATTAACAGTCATAAACTGGAATAGGATGTTCTTATGTCTAGACTTAAATAGTGTTGCGTAGCGTAGCTTAGTATTGCTTTTCAGCAGGAAAATATAAGTGGCAAACATTCTAAGCAATTTAAACACCTTTCAATATTTTTTTCATGTAAAATAAACTATTAACTCTTGAAGCCTTCATTGGTTACGATATTGCCGCTAGGATCTTGCACTTACTTTACCTGTAGGTCCTAAACACAGCACACTACGCTTGTATTCTTTTTGTACATCGACTATAAGGTAGGCGTATTAAAGTCGTAAAAGGTGTACAAGGAGTCCACAAACTTTGTCACCTGTGGGTTACCCTAGATTGCCATTGGAAATTTGTCCTGTCAGAAAATAAAGCCGCATTCGCACGAGCGCGGTGACGGCGCGGCGCCGGACGACAGCTGCGTGAACACGGTGGCGGTGTACGGGCAGGAGAAGTACCTGGTGCTGCGCGAGGTGGCCATCGCGCGCGCCTCCGACCCGCTGCAGCCGCACGAGGTCAACTGCGACGTGGCCTGCCTCGTGTACGACGTGGCCACCAGCCGCTCCTTCGAGTACATCGCCAGGATATACATCGTACGTGCGCTTGACGCCACCGTTTACACGGTATTTGTAGCGCCGACTGTGATAACTGTGTAAAGTGTCCCAAACCGGCGTGCATATATGAAGGGAGTGATGAATGTGGAAGAGGCACGGCGGGTCTGTAAGGATAAAATATTTGGCACTCCGTGCTCTCTACATACCCCGTAAGGGACCTGGCGTGAAGATATGTATGTATGTAGTTTTTAGACGCCCAGTTTGGAGGTTCGAAACCTCTCGCACTACGAGATTATTTGTTTGTTGATCATTTCAACCCGTGTAATGGTTCACGAAATCACGAAAACGCATTTAATGATTCTCCAGTCCGACTAGCCCTAGTATGGATTGACTGTTTGCCAGATTTATGTTTATAAACCTTCCTTAAGACCTTTTTAGAGGTATATTTCTTTAAATTGCTTATATGACATGCTACAATAAGTCGTACAGCAATGAGGTCGTTTGCAACATTTTGTGCCAGTCAATGATAATAATGAAATTAATTCTAATAATAATTTTTGTGTAATGCAGAAATACTTTGCCGAGAGCCACATTCCAGTGCTGATAGTGGGCACGCGCGGTGAAGCGATCCCGACGCGGCAGGAGTACATCCTGCAGCCCGACGTGTTCTGCGGCAAGTACCAGCTGCTGCCGCCGCAGATGTTCAACATCCGCGAGAACAAGCACGACGTGTTCGTCAAGCTGGCCACCATGGCCGCGTTTCCGTAAGTATCTGTGTTCTCGAATACATGGCAGGAGCGTTATAAAAACATCAGCATTAGTTATTAATCTGGCACTCTAGGCTCTAGTCTAGTCATTATCCTCATTTCTCTAGTGCCATAAGACTTGTGAAACGAGAAGAATACCGATGAACTTGACATGCAGCAACTTTCTAAGGAGAAGTAATAGTGCAATTTGACTAAATTTGTGCAATAAATAAAAAAATAGGTTAATAAATTGTTCAGCAACCTGATTTTATACTATCGGTAAATAAACAAATATGCAATCAGCTTAATGTGCTACGTGACGGCAGCCAAATAAATAGCCTCGATAAAAATGATTACTTGATCGGCTAATTTTCATAATTGCCTAGCAATTAAATCATATGCATATGCATTTATTTGTATAGGTTCGTATATTTAGTATACAATTAGATTCGGATACGATAATAATTTTAATTAAACGAATTTTGTTCAAATCCAACTACCGATATTAAATAGGCTATACAATCATCATTAGCCTTGTGCAACACATATAGTATATCAAACTTTACTGTATTTGCAGACAAATAGCATTTTTTTGCTGACAGAAATGTGTTACATTTTGCTAGTTGGTTTAAATGATAATCTTTTTGTCATGATGTTAGAAAGTGCTGACTTGACATAATTTGTGTGCACCTGTATCTGCATCAAATATTTTCAACAATTATTTATTACTCTCTAAAATGTACAATATTTTATGATTTCTTTGAATTAAGTGTTCAAAAGGATAGTTTTTCTTTTGTCAGAGTAGTGTAGGGGAGAATAGTTGGTGATGGTTTTCTAGCTGTTGCAATACTATGCATAGGAGACTATATAAATAGTAAAAACTCACTTGAACTAACATGTTCACATTTCCAATCCAGTCAAGTTTCAAGTCTGGGATACAAGTATTGATAAAATAAAGATTTTCATCACTGGTGATTTTTATTTTCATTCATTCATTTTTACCATTTTATAATCATACTGTTTAACAATGTTATCTAATTTTATAATACTGTTATTTTAATTATCTGGGTCAGTCAATTTCAAGCTGCTTGGATTTTGTTCAGCAAACACAGGTTAGTTGCGTCACTAATGTACTTATTTCGTTTTAGTAGAGATAAAATGTTCATTAATTGATGAACATATTTAATATATACATAAAATATACTGTAAAATATAAATAGCATAGTATACTGAGCATCTATTACAATACCGTGTACAGTACGGAACTTAGACCAGAACAAAATAAAGGCAATGGTTGCAAAGTGAGACATACAAAGGGTTGAATGTTTATGATGTTTGGTGATCAAAAGGGTCCTACGATATGTAAAACTGGGTCAGAGAAACTATATTAGTTGTTATTGAAATATTACAGGCACCTGAAGCACTTCGCTAGTTTCGCGGGCGACAACTCATCGTGGTGGAAAGCCGGCGTGGGGGTGGCTGCGGCCACGATCATGGGATTCGTGCTCATCAAGATGTTTAGTTTACAGCGGCGATAATTGCCAGCCAATGCACTAGATACATAATGCGTACAGCCTGCCACTGCTACCTTACATACATTCTGTGTTGTATTAAAATATTGTCTCAATTCTTTAAAAGAATATTAATACAAACCAAAGATATGAATGTATTCCGTAGAAAAATATTTTCAGTTGTAAATAAATAGTATGACTCTGTTCAAGTATTTATTTCAAATATCCCAATCTCACGTTGAAATTATCAATTAGGTCTTACACTTATGAAGCCGCCATTTTCACTAGGGAACATGTGTGCCGCGTTTTTGTCGCCCTGGTCAACATGGTATTTACGTGATCTGTTATTTGCAACGTAACGCGCGATATCCACGGTTTGGGGAACGTGTTGCAAGGCGACACTAGAAGAGTCAATGAACATGAAATCAGTTATCTAGAGTCAGACTTATTTCGCACTACACGCACCCGACAAGCTGTTTACTGGTGAACACGTGTCGCAGAGTTTCCACAGTATTGTATGTACAAAAGGACCAACAAAACTGTTTTAACTTCGGCTGACTGACATCGAATTCTAGTAAAATGTTCGCTTTCCGAAATCTTGTATCTTGCTTGGTATTTAGGAATCGGTTGCAGTTATTGTAGTAAGATTCTCGAATGATCGGTCGTATAGTCCAAATCTGCTTATTAATCTTAATACCCTTTCCCTTTCTACCAAATATTATCGAATCCACAATTTTTTACGTTTTTCTAATCTTCCGAATAATAATATAAGTCGCACTCCTTAATTTACTTACTTACTTACTTAATAACACTCCTTGCTGGGACGGCATGACAATCACAACTGAATAATTTATAAAACACGACTGCCGCGTTGTTCGTATTGGTTGCAAGCGCGACTGCCGATCGAAAGGTTCTGGCTTCGATTCGCGGGTCGATTAGTTTTGACTTTTTTAATTTTCAGTTCCTAATAATAGCTCGGAGTCTGCATTTGTGCTCGGTTTATGCCAATAGGCTCACCCCCTCACCCATTCCATGATGGAATATAACTGGTGAATCCTGAAGTGAATATAACTAGTGACTCTACACTTCTCTGCCTACTCCTTCGATGAAATACATTTTTGATGTTGTTTTCAGTTCTTAGGTTACCATAATATAGACTTTTTCAAGCTTAGATCAAACGGCCGTATTGAGATGATCTATTATTAAGTGTATCACGTGCGTAAACGATTAAGTTAACAACTACTTGGGAATGTAAACTTTCTTGAACAAAAAAGTATACTTTTCTTTTCCCTCATAGCATAACTCATCACCACACATTTATCTTTCCGTCATATCTTTAAGTAGACGTGGAGACAGTAAAAACTGCTTTCAGAACGGACAATTACTAAGCACTCGTTTTCGGCGCTTAGAGGGGTCTGAAATAATTATTCAATGGTATTTTTAAATGCGTTTATTACAAAAAAGTCTATAGAGCATTGATATTACACATACAGAAAATAAAGAACAGTAGTGTGTTTACACTTTTTACAATGCAAGTCATTAATTTCATAACAGCAATGTATGTACTTTTAGCTTTATAGAAGAATAAATACATACATTTTTATTTTTAAATATGTTTTCATTCTTATTAGTATAGTTCTTAAAGAGGCACAACTGTAAAAATAGCCAAACCTTGCAAATATGTATTTATGGTATTAAAGACCATCTTCTGATAGGTATTTGATTAATATACTTTAATCCAATATAACAAGGTGACTTAAAATAAACTAATAGCAGTGATATGTACAAAACTGTTTAAATGCAAGTAAACAACTAAAATATAGCCCTGTGGTAATTGTGCCTCAAAATTAACTGTAATTTGCGGTTTTATTAAAAACATACACATGATTCTTTATTTCACGAATAGCTAATTGCAAACTGTTCTTAGCTTACCTTAAATATAGAATCAATATTATAGACAATTAATTCTTCTATAAACCTAGATTCTAATCAAAACTAAAAAAACTTGTTAAACGTTCTTACAATTACATTAATTACATTTGCATAATATATGCAATTTAAATCGTACACATCGTTTTAAAACATTTTTTTCTGTTTAACATTATGCCATGATATTTAGAACGCAGATACTTAAATCTCAAGTAAGAGAATGATTAAAATAAAATATTGGTGATATTACTCATATCAGTCAAATGAAATTACTGTCATATTACTAAGCTTACATTACTCATAACATTTAGTATGGTCGTTGTCTGTCTCGGCCACTGCAAATTAAAAAAAAAGATTGTTATAAACAATTGACGACTAATACAGGTAGTGTGTTCGAATGATTAATAATGGGAGAATTAACATGATAGAAGGTAAAACTAAATAATTTATTCGAAAATACTTACCCGCCATCCCCACGCATGGCTCCGCCACTGCCACCACTGCTGCCGCGGTCCCCGCCGCCGCCACCGCCGCCTCCTCCGCCTCCACCGCCACCGTAGCTGCGCCGCTCACCGCCGCGCCCGCCCCAAGACCCGCCGCGGCCGCCACGACCACCACGGCCCGGCCCGCCGTTACCGCCGCCACCACCTCGGCCGCCACCACCACCTATGTAGAAGACGAAATTATAAGATATAATTTAAGTAATTTATAAGATATAATTTTAGTAATGTATAAGATATAATTTAACTAATTTATAAGGTATAATTTAAGTAATTTATAAGATATAATTAAAGTAATGTATAAGATATCATTTAAGTAATTTATAAGATATAATTTGAGTAATGTATAAGATATCATTTAAGTAATTTATAAGATATAATTTAACTCATTTATAAGAAAGAAAAATAATTATCTTGCGGTGACACAAACACTATTTAACAATAACATGATTTTTTTTATTATATATTAGCTATATCTAGATGCCGTGAGATTTTCCCACATATTATAAATTTGTAAACATTTTTAAACCTCCGTTATCGCCGTTATCGCCACCTGCGCCGCCGGGCTTGGCTTCGTTGCATCTATTGCAAGCTTTCCTCCACGAGAAGTTAGTGTTCCCGCAACTGGGGTTCGGGCAGCGCCAGTCGCCTTCTCGATTACCGGAGGGCGGTCCACCACCACCGCTGCCGCCGCCACCGCCACCACGTCCGCCGCCGCGACCACCACCACCGCCGCCGCCGCCACGACCACCTCTGAAGCCGCCTCCGCCGCCACCTTTGCCACCGCCCCAAGTATTTTGTCGTTGAGCGAGCGTTACTTTAATAGTTGACCCATTAAAGTCCTTTCCGTCGAACCATTGTATAGCAGAAGTCGCAGCATTGGAATCCTCATAAGTGACAGTAGCTTCTCCCTTCGGCTGCCCGGTGGATTTGTCTTTGTACATCCATACCTTAGGTCTCTGCGTTTTCTTATCGGTCTAAAAAAATTAAAACAATTGGATAACAGTTATTTATATATCTGTTTGCCCTTGTCGGGGCGGAATATGTCCCCCGATACCCATGCAGGGATACCATCGTGTCGTAAGAGGTGGCTAAACTAGGCGATGGCTGATAGCTGTATATGGCAGCCTACCTAGGCAGGACTAAATAAAGACAGCAGCGTAGGCGGTGCGAGAAGTCGTGCTCTGCAATCCCCAACCCACATGCCCAGCGTGGGGATTACGGGCAAAAACATTTCAATAGAGAACCATATCCAGCAATCGACTTAGGCAGCCTGATGATGATAACATTTTAATATATACAATAAATATTATAGTACTTCATTACTTTACTAATAGTTAAAATTTTATTCTTAATTAGATGCTATTTAGAATAAGTCTTAGTTTATAGAAGTGTAACAGTGATTTAATACATTTACTTTTTGTCATTAAAATAAACCAACAACTACCTTAATAATTCCGATGGATCCAAAGTGTTGACATAATTCATCCTCAGTGGTAGATGGATTCATGCCCTGTATGAAAACAGTATCTTCTTGTGTTACCATGTCACCTCCACCCCTATCTCCTCCAAAATTCCCGCCACCTACAAATTAATATAAAAGTAATTTACAGAATTCAAAAAAAAAAAAGAGGTGACTAATAATAAATCTTTACCCCTTGGAAAATGAATTCAATTTTACATTTTTAGATTGTTATCAGTACTAGAAAGTTCACCATGCTATTTATTTGCTATGATGTAAATTTTCTCGTCGATCGGTTTAAGGAACACCATGAAGGAAGCTTTAAAGTTGAAACCCTTGTGTGACGGCTTAGTACGTTCTTGGCATATTTGTCAATACCTTAACACCCATCATTCGTGCAAGACTATACCAGTCATAAACCATTTTAAATACCAATATATTAACCATTTCAAACCTTATAAAATATTACAGTCTTGTTTAACAATTTCATTAAAATAAAGAACCATTATACCCCCTACATCACAGCATTTGACAAAATGAAATTAAATATCGTAACACGTATAATGTAAAGCGCAGGGCTGCCAAAAGTTATGAAATATACAGTGTTTCTGGTATATGTAAAACCACTATTTTATTCATTGACGGCATTACTCAGAGTAAAATAATAAAAAAAATATTATTATTTGAACGTTATTACAAAAAACACGTATAAGTTGTTCATTAATTACCATTCACCCTGTATATCATTGTTGCACAAAAATATCAATTTTCATTTCTGTGAACACTAACCGAGACTGCTGACAACCATCTACTACTTGCTGGATATTTCGGTATCGTAGCTGACTTCAAAGTCAAGGTATTTTCGATGACCACAATATCAATAAGACAGAATCAACGTATAAAATTGAAAGTTCAAATGCTTATCATTAAATTAATTTTTTCAATTGTATTATTACGTTTCAGATTCGCAATATTGGATTGCGAAATTATTATGAGCTACTTACCCACCTATACTTTTAATGTGAGTAACAGTTGTCGTCAAATGTTAAAAAACAACTAATTGCAAATACCCGTCATTGAATTTTGCGTGATAAAAATGAAAAACTGCGTTGCATCGGAACATATGTACGTTTTAATCCGAATCCCTGCAATTATTCCTGTATAATATACATATAGTATGATTTGGTGAAGTACCCGTGTTGATGCACGTCAAAAATACATACATATAAATATATATATATGGGTTCAGCACCTTTGTCAACAGCCTAGTAGTGGTAGCTCATGAAACAAGATAAAACGTTGAATAACAAAAAAAATACATAATGTTAATTTGGCAGCCCTCCTGAATAAACGAATAAAATATGACAGCACCACTCGCTCTTCGCGAGGAGCTTTACCTTTATTATAACCACCCCCCCTGCCGCCGCCACTAAAACAATAAAAACACCGTTTAGTACACACTGGGCGGTCCGGGGGCACACTGAACGGGCGCGAAGACACTTAGATCCACCTTTATCGGTTAACCTTAGTCCGAGAGTAGTCCTTTTTCCGTAATGTTATACCTTTAAAAATCTAAGACAATTTGTTTGTGAACGTTTAGTATCACTTTCGATTAGTTAAATATCTCTATCACACATGCACAGTGATAATAGCACTCATCAGTTCTAATAGATTGTGTCAGATTGTTATGAGAATCTGCAGTTATTCAATAAAAAATAATTGTAACATATGTAAGGTAAAAGAAATATTTGTAAAATGGAATTACATTTATTACTCTGAAAATGTCCCCAAAAGAACTTTATTATTTTTTCTTATTGTTTCTTAATGTAATGTAACTTGAATAGCTGTCCTATCATTATAAAGCACCAAGCTAATTAAGTAGGTTTAATTTCAATATGGTTTAATTTTAATAATTGCACTACCATGACAGTGAAAATAATAATAATATCTTGGGACATTTTCACATACCACCATCTGATCCCAAAGGAGGCAGTGCCTGTGCTATGGTAACTAGATGGCTGATTAACTGCTTATATACAAATGATAAATATATACTTAAATAAATATTGTTTTTACACCCAAATACAGAACAAATACTTGTGACCATCACACAAATACTTGTCACAGGTGGGAATTGAACCCACACCTCTGCATCTTACAAGTTAGCTTCCATAACTCTAACCAATAGGTCAGAGTCCAGTGAAGCGATAGTTTAAAAAAAGGGGGCAATAGTGTAACCTTTAGTAAAAACAGTTTTGAGATTTCTATCCGAAGTGTAAAATATTTATACATAAATCCCTCATCAAAATGAAAATTTAGGCCTAGATTCAGACTTTTACAACTATAAATAATATAAAACATACAACCAGTAGCAAATAAGAAATCGTTTTAAAAGATTTTTACCATTGAGGAATTACTCAGCAGCTTCAACACCCAAATTCAGTTTCAGATCATGCCTAGTCCTAAGAAAATAAATGAAGTATAGAAGAAACAAGATACATATTATACAATATAACATAACTTATTCTTGACAATATTCATATCACCAATCCTATAAAATGATGTAGATAAAGTATTCACTATACTCTAATATATTCCTTATGTGTTAGTACAAAAATATACACAAACATTGTGTGAGCTTTTAAGGAAATATAGTGTATGCAGAAAAAGAATATTGTTATGTTTTTATTGAAATATCATATTTTTAACTAATATAAATAGGGGTTACAAGTGGTACTGTTTATAAATGTCAGA
>DVOY01000746.1:0-10448 GCA_018237585.1 Apyrrothrix maculosa | reverse complement strand
ACGTAACATTACGCCTGTAATCCCTGAAGAGGGAACCAGAGAAGTGTAGTACACTCGCACGTTTCACTAGTCACGAGTACGTTAACTTTCCATTACGGAATATGTGGTGAGCCTATTGCCATACACCGGGCACAAATCCAGACTCCGAGGCACTACTAGAAATTACTACACAGGGCGAACAGCGAAATCGAAATCAGAGAATGAAAATTAATTATTCTTGTCTTAATGACTGGTCGCAAAAATGTTTTTCACTATCTAATAAGAATAGTTTAACTTTAGCACTCTCAACTAATCCCTTAATTTTTTTATACAGAAAACACCGGTAGACATGTGCTTGGGCTATTAAACTTTGTCATCGGCAATTAGTGAAGGCGAGACTAAGAAATTTATAGCGCACCTCGCGCTCACCGACATGTGACACCCATTCGGGACGGCTGTTAACAAATTAAAACGATTTGTTCTGTTATTCTAATGGGGAGAACTATGGGAAGTGTATTTTGACTAAATTTATTACCACCACGCCTTCTTTGACTTTTTTCGCGATGTAACAGGGCGGATGCCTCGACATCTGTCGCGTAGGGAACGGTCACGCCTTCACGGCTTGCGCCTTTGCTTAATATGGACTTTGACATAGGGGTTTCCCGATTTTGCCTTGAAAATTAACGTATGAATAACCCATGATACCATTTGATGTACCAACCAATCTTATACGGACATAAAATGTTACGATCCTGAACGAAACGAAGTAACCTAAAAATAATAATAAGTACATGAAATGGAAAAATAATAATTTAATAAATTAGATGATAATATTTGTAGTCATATAATAACAATATTTGTTAAGGTTCATTAAAAATGCGTAAAAATAGGAATTTCTTAATAAACGCTGATTGTTCAATCATTCTCCACAGAAATCTTTTCACGATAGATAAATGAAAATAACTGCAATTTTATCAACGAATATTAATTCTTTAATCGCGCTTAAAATTTCCCACTTTTTTTGCGAAAGATTGCAACTGCTGATGTGTCATTGTTTTTTGCACAGATAACAAAAACGTTTTGCAAATAGACAGAAAAAGTCGCGCATCAAAGGGAAGCGCCATCGCGTCTGCGTGTTCACGTGGCGAGGGTTCGAGAATTTTTTGTGTACAAAAAAACTTTATAGCGAGGTCGGAACACGGTTATGGCAGACAGAGTGGCACGTGGTTTTTGTAGCGTGTTCGTTGTTTTTGCACTAATAAATCGTATCTCGTACAAGATGCCGCTGGACCTATGAACCCAGTTCATAGAATTTCGGGGTAAGCTACTTAGTTGTGTGGAGCTATATGGAGCTGTGTGGAGCTGCTATGTCGGGTCTAGATTTTTTTTTAGATTACTATAAAAATTGACTTCGCTCCTACCGACGATGGACTTTACATATGTACAGATTTCCCTACAGATGCAGTTAGTATAAGTATCTAAATATTTAAATGCACAATTCGTATGTAAATATAAGCAAACCATATTTATTGTTTAGAGTAGGTACATAGTTAAAGTTTTAACAAAACTTTCTTATTGTAATTCTAATTATTATTAGTGTAGACGTAGATTAATATTTAATAATTACATAGAACATGTTATAACTTTTTCACATTTATGAATGCACAGAAGCACAATTCACACATCATTATCAAAAACATAGGTACTACGAGCTCGACGACCGAACTTCCCTCGGATGACGTTAAAGTTAATTTAAGATTCAATTTCTAGGCGTTTCTAAGTGTAACCGTAGGTTAATAACTCACATTCTACAAATTACAGGTACTCAAATCTGTATTTTTAGATACCAAAATCTGTACCTTTAGATACCAAAATCTGTACTTTTAGATACCAAAATCTGTACTTTCTTTTATTTAATGTTATAGCAAAATAACATAAGGAAAGTATTGAAATTAAAGACCTATACAATATACCAAAATCTGTAGATACCAAAATCTGTACTTTTAGATACCAAAATCTGTACTTTCTTTTCTTTAATCTTATAGCAAAATAACATAAGGAAAGTATTGAAATTAAAGACCTATACAATAATTGCTCGTTTAAAGCATTAGAAGAGAAAGATATGAGTTTATGTTTTTTTCTGTTTATCTTTACGGAAGCTCTACTGTTGTCTAATATACAGACGTATCATCACGCCAGGTTTCTAGGTTAGGTATTTGAAGTATAATTTTTTGGAAACAATTTCTTGAATATTCTATACATTGATTTATTTAACGCAACTTACTACACAACGTTTGGATGTGTTTGTAATAAATAATATAAATAAAATCTAATTCTTAATTTGTTTAATGAATCTATTAAAATAAAATAACAAGTATTATACATGTAAGTGATAACTTATCGCAACACGTTGGTAATTTACAACATCGATTTGTATAACGAATCTGAATTTACGGTAAATTTATCGGTATTATCTGATAATAGCAAGCAATATCTATTTTAAAACCGTTTTCGTGATATAAAAACCGATGACAAACGACGTTTGTTTTTCGAACGCGTTTCACCAAGTAGCTGTTAGGTGTGTAGGTAGGAACTAGATAAGATTTTATTCACAAGGGACGTGAGCACGGACGGCCTGTCAACACGACACATACAAATTTAAACGAGGCTGATGTGGAATCTCGTAGCGTTAATTAGAAAGAAATCAATTCCATATGGTACAAAATTGTGTATACGTACTGACGAATTGTGGTTTGTTATGGATACCGACCGCACAATAAGTTACCCGTACTGGGTTCCTACCACCTTCGAGGGTCTTAATTAACCGATACACATTATACTATGGCGGTTGTACCTACATAAAATCATCTATACCTGAATACTTATCTTGATGAATCTGTCATTGTCCCGTTGGTCGAATGGTTGCTAGCGCGGGATTCGATTCCCGGGTCTGGTACTGTTGGATTTTAACTTACAATGTACATTTGATTTTCTAGTTGAAATTTCTAGTAGTGGCTTTGAGTCTGGATTTGTGCCCGGTGTATTTCAATAGGCTCGTCTCCTGTTCCATAGTGGGACGTAAACGTAACTGTTGAAATCTGAGAATGTACTACAGTCTACGTCTTCGGAGATTACAGCCATGATATTACGTTATTAATATTAAATTATTATTAATGTTTGTTTGTTACGTTATTATTAATTTGCTTACGTTTAATTTTTGGGATAGGCCGACTAGTTTCTGTTGTATACGAAATCCTCGATCGAGGTCTTCCGGCGTTTGATATACATATTTTTTTATATATCTTAATCATGTAGATAATCAGAAGTCGTTTGATAATAAAATAACATTTTTCATTTTGAGATGCGACCCGTGTCCAAAAGTCTAACCACAAAAGGTGATGATGAAATCTGAGATTGTTTAAATATTTAAAAACGTAACATCACGCCTGTATAGTACACTCCAATTGTAGGAGTTGTTTAAATAATGTCTATTATTCAACTTCACCTATATTAAAATTAAACCTACAACGAAAACCATCTACAATTCAGAGGTAAAATACGTGTACCCACATCGTCCTTTAAAACTCGGAGAATGCACGGAGCTGTCACCGGTCAGATTTAGGCGCGTCGAGATAAAGTTCGTAATCTGCCGAGACACGAGCACACGAACTAACAAAACAAATATTTGTACGGGATTAAGGCGCCGCACTTCGAATTATGCAGTGCATTAGTTTATCCGAGGTGCGATGTGAGGTCCAAACTTACCAACGATGTGACGAACAGGGCTAGGTTCTCGCTCGGGTTGCGAACGTTCGCATTACGCTTCGTTTTGCATAAATTTTCTTGTTCAGGTAGTTACAAAGGAGCGACTCAAATGACAAAATACGATAAGAGAAAAATTGTACACATTTTAGCAATTGAGCAATGAGGTGAACAACGCGAAGAGAAAAGGGGCTTGTACAGGTTACATTGACTTGGCGTTCGTTCATAATATCGTTCAAATAATAGTCCTTGTCGAGGACAAGTGAGTTTTTTTCATAATATTTCATATGAGTTAAGGAACTATATGACGGCCACTTTGGTTGTACGCGCGACTGCTGATCGAGAGTTCTTGGGTTCAAATCTCGGATAGGGTACTATTGGATTTTTCTAACTTAGACTTTATAGTAGAAATTTCTAGTAGTGGCTCAGAGTATGGATTTGTTCCCGGTGTATGGCAATAGACTCACCATCTTCTCCATAACGGGACGGTAACGTAGCTGGTGAAACGTGAGAGTGTACTACACTCCTCTGCCTACCTCTTCGGGGACTACAAGCGTGATGATACGTATGTTCTATAAGGAACTATATTTAAAATGCGATAATTAAAATTGAATTCTCGGAAGAGCAGCTCTATTGTTTTCTTTTAGACTGGTAACATGCAATTAGGGATGAGTGATGACTAATTGCTATCAAGCGGCTTGTCTGCGGCTAGTCAATCCTATTTGAAAGACCGGCAGCATGTATATTCACTAAGTGCTAAGACAATGCAAATGACTATTCACCTTTTTCCAAGTTAGTAATCAAAATAGAACATTTGTAATCGGTTTATCTATGAACAATTTAAAAACTCGCTCGAAGTTTCCGATCACGTGAACCGTCGGAAGACGATAACAAGGTATATCCTCGTTCGAGAAAACCTCACCTACATTATTGAAAAGGGAAGATAAAATAAGCTACGTAAGCATCAGAATCCCATATAATTAGTTCCTCATTTTTTCCCGATGAACGTTGGAGATCCTTGGTGTTAGCAACACAGAGGTGAAAAAACCATCGACGACAAAGGAGGCTTTGGCAAGATTCCGCAAAACCTGCTCAATTTAAAATTAAAGCCACGAAACGTGTTTTTCGCCTATTTTATAAAAATCTCGGGATATGGGAACAATCTTCGACGGGTAAGCCCTCGGAGCCAATATCATACGCAGAACTGATAGGATTTTTTTTACCGTATTTGAAAATCCGAGGTAACTTCTGCTTGAATCATGTTGGTTTATGCATTATAATTTAATTTGAAACAGACGCAAATTTTTCGGCATTCCACCGATTGTATTAAAAAAATATTTTCTTATTACATATAACCACACGTAAATGGGGAAATGGAAAAAGAAACCAATATTACGAGGGCACAGAATAATAATTTATGCCAAGAAAAGCCAAATTTCGAGAATCTGGGATAAGAAGAAAAGTCTGCCTGAATTTTTCATTTTACAAGGGAGCAAAAATAAAAATATGCTGTTTTGAACAATGAATCTGAAAACATATCACTTTAGGCGACATTGTTATTTCTTTTTTTGCAATAAATAAACTAAGGACAATATCGCAACAAAAGCTTACCGATGACAGCAATTGACTAATGAAGTAACGCACAATAGGGTTTTAATAAATGGAATGCACAGCTTTTTAATCCCCCATTTAAATTCAATGGCGGGAACAGCAAGTGCGTTCTAATCATCGCAATATAATGCTTCGACAATTTTGGGGATAGTTTTTTTATGGTCAGAAAGAGAAGCACATACACTTTAGTGAAGGATGGAGAAGGATGGCACGCAACTTGATTCATCGGTATCGACTTTAAATGATTGCCGTAGCCGTCCTTTTTTGTATGGCGGTGATGGATGGGTGGCCAGTTTTTCGGGGCTCGTCGAGAGTTAACGCTATTTTAGTAAAGTATGTCATTATATTGAATTATTTGGTCATATCTAGAATGAATAACACAATAACAAAACTCAATAATTTCATTAAGTCAAAAACTACCTTTCTATATTTCTTAGACTGCCTCGTTGGTCGTATGGTTTCAAGCGAGACTTCTGATCGAGAGGTCCTGGGTTCGATTTTCGGGCCGATTTGTCTAACGTATATTTTCTACTTAAAATTTCTAGTAGTAGTCCGGCAGTAGTGGAACGTAAACTGGTGAAACATGGGAGAGTAGTACACTCCTCTGCTTGCCTCTAAGGCAATTACAGGAGTGATGTTACGCATATGTATCCTAAATAAAATAATAACTATAAAAGATCCATAGCCACTAAGATTCTGGTTTGAGAACAACTTGATATTTTTAATCTACGTAACATCACGCCTGTAATCCCCGAAGAGGTAGATAGAGGAGTGTAGTACACTCCCACGTTTCACCAGTTACGTTTACGTCCTAATATGGAATAGGTGGTGAGTGTATTGCCATGCACCGGGCACATGAGAGGGTTGAGGCTAAGGGTTAAGGTCTAACGCACTGGCCAAGTGCGGGTTGGCAGACTTCATACACCGTAGAAAACATTTTTTTTTAACCTCTAAGGTGTGCAGGTTTCCTCTCGATGCTTTCCTTCAGCGTTATAGCAAGTGATATTTAAACTTAAAACGCACATTTTGTAAGGAGGCGCGCGCCTGTATTTGAACCCGGCCTCCCGGCTGAGGCTGTTTCATACCACTAGGTTATCACTGCTTAAATCTAATGTTAATAATGTAACATATAAACGGCTACAATGTTATTAGTGAAGTTAATGTAATTATTTAAAAAACTATCCTAATTTATATTATGAAAATTCTGATTACTTTTGCCAGCATGAAATTTGATGTTCAACACGTTCAATAAATGTCATCTACATAACTAGAGAATAACGTAATAAAGCAGTTATATTTGCGATTGTACCTTATGTGTAAAAAGAATTATAATATTTTCATAATTGTCAATTTAAACTTATGATGTGGTATGAACATGTACCACGTAATATTGATAATGAGCATTAGTCTTTTAATTATGTTTTTAGTAACGGATTTTTATATGTGCCAAGATGTTAAAGTCGTTTTGAAATCTTCGTAGGTGTGTGTTTGAGTAATGGAAATACGATAAATCTATAACAATTTTTTTATATTTAGTATTTAAAAATTATTGAATATTGATTTGCGCTAGCTGCTAATTAAATTTTAAATAAATAAAATAATATTTATTTTATATATTAACAATGTAGAGCAAACTTCAGTGGTGACTAATGGCATCCCTTAACTTGAATAACTAATAAAATTAACATTGAAGGAGATCACCCCTTTGTTGGTTTTTTATTATTACAGAAAAAAGAGTGCGTAAAAGTTTCAAAAGGATGAACTGTATTTATAGAAATGAATTGTTTGTAGAGACATACATATGTATATCATTAAGAAATATTATATTGCGGTTAGTTCCGATAATCAGTGAAAATGCAAGAAATATACGAATTGTATATAATTACTAGTAGATGTTATTTATTATGACTACAAGTTGAAGGTGGTACTGGTTGCAAACGTCTTTTCTCGCTAGAAGAGCGCTCTCAAACTACCACTGAGTCTTTCTCAATATCGTTTTCTTAAAATATATTTATACTCATATTCGAAAATTACAATTTAACAAATATTCTTACGATACTATATAATCTGAAATACTAATCGCGCACTACTATATTAGTCCCTAAAATCGGTATCAAATCGTGTTTGTAAATACTTTGTCTTTTTTTAAATCTAAGTGGAGCATATTTTAGACAGTGCCAGTCGAGCCCCCTGTCCCCACGTGACTAATTGCGTCACTAAACATGCAGGGGTGCGTAATCCGATATTGATGTGTTTGTAAAAACTACCCGATTAGTTCCGCGATGGTTGTCCACCCCTGCGCTGTGTCCTGCGATTGGCTAACAATATACTCCACAATAATCTAATTTGCAGGTGTTCATTGCGACTGTGCATGGAATTACACACTTTTTTTATATAATTAAGGGATATATCGAATAATTGGATCGAGAGGTCTTGGGTTCAAATTCCGGGTCGAGTACAATTGGATTTTTTTAACTTCGATTTTCTAGTAGAAATTTCTGTCTGTCTGGATTTGTGCCCTTTGTACGGCAATAGACTCACTATTCCATAGTGGGACGTAAACGTAACTAGTGAAGCGTGGCGTGTGCTACACTCCTTTGCCTATCTTTTTGGGGATTACAGACGTGATTTTACGTATCTAATTGTAAGTGTTGTTCATTATGAACAAGATGTTAGCTATCCCAATAAAAATGTTAAATACAAATTAATATGTACATCCTATAATGACTAAATGTAGTCTCGTGATAACGGTCAGCAAGATAAAATCATCATCGTCAAAACCTTTTTCGTACCACTGTTGGACACGTGTATCTCTCCCAGAATCTAAACTGCAGAATTTAAAATGTAATCTCCATACTGCTATTTACATTTCACACGCCTTAGAGAATAATATGGAGAATCCATGATATTTTCTTTATAAATATTAAAATATTAATGTTTTCTCATGATGTTTTCCTTCGCTGTTATAGCAAGTGACATTTAAGTAAGAACGCGCATCATTTCGGTACCATCGCAAGTGCAAGGGTTTAACTCTGGGTACCTAAATTGAGAGACTTAATTTAAACCGTAGCTACGAGTATAACTACTGTTTAAATGACATACTATAACCTTAATAAAAAAATATCCTATTTCTTTACCAAAAATAAAACCTCTATATTATTGACAATTGTCTTTTTTCAAGGTACATTTAAGAGTATAGGCGTGACATGTTTGGCTCGAAATGCGCTAGTGGTGGGATGGGGTGCGTAATCCGCAATTGATGCGATTGTAAAAACGATGTGATTAGTTTCGCCGATACTACCCCATCTGTATCGCTAACTTCCTATTCTTATTAAGTAATGTTTGCTTGACCGTGATATTTATTTTTACCAACTCAACTCTAATATATATTTTAAATGTAACTCTAATGTAAAAATATATACGTATTTTAAAAATATATATATTTAAATAAAAATTTAAAAAAATATATTTTTACATTACAGTTGAGTTGGGAAAAAAATAACAAGCAAATATTACTTAATAACAATACTGGCCAGTTATAGTCTTGCTCTTCTTATACTGTGTATAATATTGAAAAGATTAAGGGAACGTTCTGAAGTGAGGTATTTTATTAATTAAAGCGAAAGCTTGATTTAGACAGACAGGCCAATATTTTTTTCGATCACGCACAATATTGCAATGCTTTTAATGAAACTGTGCATAGTCGTTGCTCGCTTAAATAAACATTGAGCGGTACAAAACCTTTAAATACGTGTAATTGTATATCTCATGTCGTGTCCCGTGGCGTAAGCAGACGTATCGGACATGTTGTGTCACGGCGAAATAAAGAAAATTGCGTGTCAGCAAGGGCGGAGGTGAATAATCCCTAATTTTGTATACAAGTCGATGAAACTGCAAGCGAGCCCACATCGTCACGCTCCGCGTTTCACGCTCGTCGCACGTGACGCCCGCTCAATTTTTATTTCGCGATCGCCATAAATAAACTCATCGATTTTGAATTTCGAACGCGTTTTGGATGTGCGCGCGTCTATTATTTTTTTCTTCTATTTTAAACATCAGTGTGTGTTTTTTACCGTTTATCGTCGACACAAATGTATGATGTAAAACGTGAGGTCGCCGTTTTTCCATTTTGAATTATTTTTAACATAAAATAAAGTTCGTTTCTGCTTCGTTGGTCAAGTAGTTGCAAGCGCAATTACTGCTGCTAATAGAGAGTTCTCGCGTTTGATTCCCAGTCGGGTATTATTGGGTTTTCTAACTTAAAATTCTTAGTAGTAGCTCGAAGTTTGGATTTGTGCCCGGTGGCAATAGACTCACCACTTATTCCACGATGGGACGTATAACATTACTGATGACATGTGTGAATGTACTACGCTTCTATGCCTACCACTTCAAAGATTACAGACATTATGTTACGTTATAAAATAAAGGTACATTTTTATAAAATAATAAATGAGAAAAGTATAACATTAGTCCATGTCCCAACTGAAAAGTAGAAATTGAACTGCAAAAAAATACACTCGTACCCTAAGAGAAGCTGTTCGCTGGCGTCTCATCTGAGAAGCTACATATCTTCATAAAAATAAAACCGACGAACGACTGCGGGCGTCTCGCTCTCGCCGGCGGAATGAAACACGAAAAGTCCCTTTTTATTTTATTTACTATCCCAGTTGAGTTTAAAACGGGATTTATTTGCCAATATAAAAGAGATTCTCGTTCGCTTTTCACGGAAAACAAAGTATACAGCTGATTGGTAATATTGAAGGGTTACGTATGAATTCTATAATGAATATCTCGATATACGTATAAGGTACTATATAGTACAATGTTTAAACAGAATTATGACATAGTAATCACACAGTATTCTTGTTTTTATACATTCAAGCGAGCCGTTTCATTATTATGTTTACCATAAAATTTAGTTTTTTTTCATTATGCCATAGACTGCCAATGTGGTAGTTATAAAAACAGGCCAATAATATAACTAGATACGAGTCTAGATATGAATCAAAATATATGTAAAATTAAATTACTATGTTGTTTTCGTGGTTGAAAAGCCTGGCCTTCATATACATACTTTCTTTACTCACTTCGAG
>DVOY01000745.1:0-10449 GCA_018237585.1 Apyrrothrix maculosa | reverse complement strand
TAAGCCTCATTTACATATTTCAATTGCAGTAATATATAATAATGTCTTTATTTTCAAATAATAGCGGTTACATAATTCTTTCACACCATTTCATATGGCGTACGATTTTATATTATTTCAATAGAATATTTCTAATAATGGCGGTTACAAAAGTGTTTATCCCTTTCATATGATACGCTTTATAATATTTAAATAGAGTATTAACGCAACTGTCATTTCATTATATTTGAATTATTGTGGATTATTAAGATTGTGTTGTTCCAATTTTAGTATATTCATTTATGTACTGCCAAAGAGAGTGCAAACTATTGCGTAACGGGATGTATACGTAACTGGTGAAACGTGGGAGAGTATTACGCTCGTCTGCCTACCGCTTCGGGGATTACAGGCGTGGTGACACGTTAGGATTGTACTCTACATCATCGTCATCATTATTAATGCTGTGATCGTGACGATTTTGGAGACGGGTCTCCTCTCAGGGAAGGGTTACGCCCGTAGTCTGCCACGGACCGATTGCGGGATGGCAGAAGACACACACCTTACATGATATTACAGTGAACTGTGCAAATTTGTTATGATCGATAATGTAAGTTTAAATATAATATATTATGTACCAAATTAGGCTACCGGGAATGACACACATACATATATGTAGTTATATTATGTATAATATATAAAACGTTATTAGAACTGTTTGTTTCGTTGTTATTATTATGTAGTCAGGCCAGGTCACTTTTGGGGTAGGCAGAGAGCACCGAGTGCCAATGTCTATTCTTACAGACCGGATGTAATTCTTCTACACTAATGTTGAATGTCCTGTATTTTCAATCAAACTAAATATTAAGTGAAACCATCAATCTAACTATTAAACATTCAAAATACTCTAATTCATTATGGATACCATCCACCACTCTGTAAACATCATTACCGATTGTAATTCGGCCCAATTGACCACTGTGCACATTGGGTTTTCTATTAACGGTCCATACCACAAACGTATAAATAAGATAAGATTAGAAGTTAAGCTCAATTGAATAACATATTATTTAAATATAAATTAATAATACTACTTAGTACACCTATTAATAATGATTATAATATCATTATGAATTAATTTATGCTGCTATCCGTATAATTTTTTTATAGTACCTCTATTCAAATTTTATTACTACATAAAGGAAATATTTAAAGGATGTTTTCATTAACACAAATGTTAATTAATAATATCCTTTACTGTTTTTGACTTGGGGAATGAAAATCCTGACGGTCCAGTTTCAGATACCGACTAGATCAAAGAGCTTAATAACAGAGCATAAATTCTATGGACATAACAGGAACAGCATAGTTTCAAACACCATCTAAGGTTCAGCAAGACGGTAATGAGCTTCCTTCGGAGATGTCAAAGGTTTCTTCAAGGCGCGATGACCATCATCAGGTGGGCAGTCTGACTGTATCCCATGCAAACGTAACATCACGCCTGTAGTCCCCAAAGAGGTAGGCAGAAGGGTGTAGTACACTCCCACGTTTCACCAGTTACGTTTACGTCCTACTACAGAATAGGTGGTGAGTCTGTTGCCATACACCGAGCACAAATCCAGACTCCGGGCCACTACTAGAAATTCTAATTTTTATAAAAATCCAATAGTATTCGACCCGGAATTTGAACCCAGGACCTCTCGATCGGCAGTCGCGCTTGCAACCAACACGACCAACGAGGCAGTTGCGTTTTAAAAAAACCTCACCGGTTTCACCTTGTCTCCTGCCACGTTGCCTATTATAATTTCCGGGACAACCTTGGACACGCTTCTCTGACAAGTCTACAAAATTCGATCAAATTGACATACAATTGACGCGGATGTTATTTACAACAATTTCTAAGGATATTTAATGATAACTAGATTTTTAATGATAATTACGATTTTGACGATAATCTGATTTTCGATTGTAATATGCTTAATTTTTATTGAATATCATTCTAATTTGACTTACTAATTGCATAAGGCTGTATGTGATTGGCTTATTTAAATTTGAGGGTACATGGAACAAAAGAGATCAATTTCTTGGCATAAAAATGTGTATTTTTTGAATATAGAATTACATTATGTAATGTTAGTAAGTTAGAGTGAAGTTCCTCAATAAAATTCTATAAATATTTTGTTTGTATTTTTTCATTCGTTCGAACTAGTTTAATTAAAATCAGATATTAATTTAAAACGTATAAATATATTACATATTAACATAATTATATGTTCATATAACCATAACTCAGCAGTTAACATTTTTGTTTAATTCGAGTTATACCGGATTCTGTCCAATGTTGTTTAATTCAACAATTTTTAAGATAATTATGTATGAATATTATGTGTTAATTTCTTCAAAAATATCGTTGGTTATAAATGTACACAAATACACGGGTAATGATAATAAGAATATTGTGGAATATGGAATGTATCTTACCTTATCCGAAGCCCACTTCGAAGTTTTCAAGTTTTTACCGCGGCGCGAATTTTACAAAATTTATTTGGCACATAAGAGAAAACATAAAAGAAAACAAGAGCAACATTTCTAACAAAGGTCCCGCTTCAATCATCTAGGAATGGAGCACAGATAAAAAAGGAAAAAGAAGAATAAAATTCAAATTTGGAAACCGGAGACGCGTCCCGAAGGAAATTCGAGAAAATCGTCGTCTCCAGTCGACGTTCGGCGAGCGAATGTCCCGCTCAAACTACGCTACAATTTCCTCAGCGAAAACCGAATCGACGGCGCTGTATAAGTATAGGGAAGGGTGGTTTTTCCTTCGAATTTCATAAGTATCTACCTTTCTTTATATCTAAGAACGAGAACTACGCTCACCCCTTGAGAATACCTCGTGAGACTTGATCGCGCGACGGAAATACGCCGGCGACAAGCGACCGCCCAACGCCACGCCAATATCACCCGTATTCTAATTGGAATAAATGTAAAATTATCCTTTACACGTTGTCTTATAAGACATTTCAGCCAATGAAAAATCTAGTAAGGCAACGGTAACATAGATAAAATGTATTGGGTGGTGAATAGAAATATATTTATGCATGTAGATTCGTGTAGGTTCGAGAGTAAGATATGGTGTGGGCTCTCACGTGACTATAGAATATCCTTTTATGTGTACTTGTAACGGAAAGGGTATTGCGTGGTGAAACGTGAATGTTGATGTGGAGATAGGTACTTCTAACAATTTGCCGTAAAACGAGATATTGTGTCGGGTGTCTCAGCAGTACAGTTTGGTAGGTTTCCTTTTGTGCTCGGATCCTTTTCTATCCATTATGATATACGTAATATACAATTTTATTTCGCTCCCCGCATATGACCACTTATGACCTTAATAATGTATTGAGTTCAATAGAATTAATGAGCGGAAAATGATTGACCATCGGACGTGTTAATTTTTACGCCCGAATTGAACGTGTTGGGGTGTAAAATTATACGCTGAAATAAGTTTCACGGGTAAACGGTGAAGGGTGTAGGGAAAATTTGGTTCAAAGTGACACCTACGAGAATTTGCCGAATCGAGTCAGAATCGATTTTGAGGTCCGTGGGCCGAAAGATGTAAGTCGACCGCGCGGTGGCACAAATTTAAAAATCGCCTCTTTAAATAAAGTTGCAAATGATGCCGCGTGCAACAAGTTCCATTCATTCACGGGAAAGGGAGAAAGCAATCCAATTAGAAAGGGAAGGAGAGGAATTTAAAGTGAACGCCCGGAAAGTTAGGCGGGAAAGCTTCGTGCTAATAACCTGTTGCTTCCGCGACTAAATTAAATATAAGACCGAGCCGTGCCAGCAACCGACCTATCGACTGTCGATAAGAAATCCTATACGCGTACAATTCTATAAGTAATGAAAATCAGATTCATGGAAATATCGATGTAACTTAATAAAAAACACCCTAACTTCCCGTATTCTACGATTGTATTATCGTACATACTTTAATATTAGTTCTGCACGAAACAGTCCATCCCTTAAAATTGTACACATTTATCATTTTAGAATTTATAAGCTGCCTGCTTTCTACCCACCCTCGGAATATTCGAGTGCTATCTTGAAATATCGATAGAGCGAAATGCTGACGCAGCATACACCCCTACGTTTATACCTCTACATTGAGACTAAAAGAGACAGAACTATTGGGGGCGTCGAAAACAAAACGGGACGGAAGACGAGACCACGTCGAGATAAGTGTTCTAATTTATACTCAAATTGCGAACGTCGTCACAAGAACCACGTGCTAAATAACTGTTCCATATTCAAAACGTCCTAAAAGATGCGCGAAATGAACGGATTTTGAATTTTAAAATCAACGACGCTTAGTTTAATTCTGAAAATCGTTTGTAGAGAGTGATATTCGACAATTTCGAGAGCAGAACGTGGTTCGGTCGGTTTACGTGAAATGATTTTGATTCTTACACTCGAGGTGATTGAGGTGAGTTTTGTATGGTGGGAAAGTTTGCAAATTAATACATCAGATTTTAAAAGAAAGCCTGTGCATACTAACTAGGGCTGTGTCAAGGTTAAATTTACGTAGGCATGTATTAGCGAGTCGGTTACTGGGTTAACTGAGGTTTAGGGTGGCTTTGTTTGGAATACAGTGAAACTGATTTATATGCAGATTGACGAATTTTTATCAGTAATTATCTTATCTTAGGTACAATCGATTGCTTCGTTGGTGGTGTTGGTTGCAAGGGCGACTGCCGATCGGAAGGTCCTGGGTTTAAATGTCAGGTCGGATACTATTAGATTATTCTAGTTTAGGTTTTCTAGTAGTGGCTCGGAGTTTGGTTTCGTGTCTGGTGTATGGCAATAAACTCACCGCCTATTCCATATTGGGACTTAAACCTAACTGGTGAAACGTGGGAGTGAACTATACTCCTCTGCCCACCTTTTCGGGGATTACAGACATGATGTTACGTTATCTTATCTTACATATGAATAATTTTCTTAGAGCTTAGACTAAATTATTCAAAGGTTTTCATTCGGTTTCACCTTAATATGCTGTAAGTATGGGCGAACATTGAGATAATTATTTTTGGGCTTGTATTTTGTAAACTACCTTTCTTTTAGTTATGTAAGAGGTCTAATTTAAGAAGATTATTTAAGCTGAGATTCGCATCTTAACGATTAAATACGAAACTTAAATTATATGTTGGTAGTGTTTGATACTTCATTTGTTATTTAAAATTGTTGTCACGATTATTTATATTTATTTTTTCATATGTACATAACAGAAACGCAATTAAGAAATACATTAACTAGCAATATTGTTTTGTTAGTAAATTATTATTTTAATGTAAGATCCATTTATCGTTCTTCAACATTCCCATTTTATATTCTTAACATTAATTTTGGATTTTCTTAAAGAAGCAAACGAGCAGCCAGCAGACACGAATAGCCAGTGCCGCCCACACAGCTGCAATCGAACAGGACTTAGAGTAATACAATTATTATGAGTTGTTAAAAGAATTACTACTGAGTATTACATTAGTGACAGAACTGAGTAAATAAGGTAAAATACATCTTGAATAAATGCCTGTTAATAATATATAGTCCAGAAATGATTCGATTCGATCGTATTTCATTTTTTTTTCAGTTTGCAAGTTATTGAGGTTCTTATGTTAAAGAGTCTTCTATAAACCTCTTCTCTCTGCCACTGATTGACAACAGACTGTTATGTCTCTGACATTGACAACGGGAACGTACATAAGAAATGTTTTATTTAATTCCATTTAAGGTATTCGTGTAAAGGTTCTCTATAAAAAGTTCTACAGTCCTCCGTGCGCGCAATATTCTTAAAAAGGGGTAAAAAGATGTATCTTCACGTATCAATATATATAGATAATGATATACTTATATACATGATTATTTCCTGGATCACAACACCGTAAATTACAAAGGAAAAATTATGGCTGAACATTTTATTTGACTGTGCTCTATGAAAATAATATTGTCACGGAACATTATACCAGTACCGTTAAATTTAATTTCGCCTGTCTGTGCGTTTATAATAGACATAAATAGTACGATTAACTTAGATCCAATCGATAAACGTATCGACGATTATCTGTTTTAATAAATTAACAACGGCAATTAAATCTAGAACTGGCCAATTATGTGGAATCAAGATATAGGTTCGTTTAGGGCACAGAGACAGTTATATACTGTAATCTTATTAATGAGTATATTTATTAGGGGTATTTATATCGGGAGGAAACTTGCGCACCTCAAAACTTTCGTGAGGACACTTTCCATCAGGTGGGATAGCAGTCAAGCCTATAGCTAAATAAAAAAAAAGTTTTCTGTAATATATTCTCAAGCCCTATTCTCTAAGGCCAATGAAGTCAGCCAACCCGTTAGAAGCCAGCGTAATAAACCATGGTCTTATGCGTTTTCGTTTTAAGAAGACGCCCGTGTCCAACAGTGGGACGATAAAAAAGGTGATGTTGATAGTGACATCGTTTCTGGTGGCTCTCTCACACAGACATTTTCGACTGAAATAATAAAGTAACTTAAAACACGCGCACATGTGTATTGCTTGTCGTGATATTTTCCAGCCTGACATAAATATATTTTTTTGGCCGTTAACAAATGCATCGCCTCGTTAATAACTTTGCCACTTTAAACTTGTTTAAAATGCATATTACCACTGAAATTGTTTTAGTATATGCAATTATTATTCATTAATACTTTAATACATTTGCTCTACTATGTATTGATATCGTATATTTACTCATATATTCATATAGTTATCAAAAACCGGTGGCAGCAAAATATAAGTACGTATGTATTTTCTGGATATTCCACGACAAAATTAATATTATTACCTAAAGTTAACCAATTAATAAGACGAAAAACATACCGTTTATATATTTATCGTAGAAGCTGCCCACGGATTTCTATGCCCTTGTTAATATAATGGAAGTTAGGCATAAAGCTCTGTAAGGAGTACTTGGTACTAAAGAACGTTCCGCGATATTTGAATTCAGAACTTGGCTTAACAAGCGCGCTGCAGCCATCCGACGAATAGTTTTTAATGACAAATACAAATGGCAAGGTATTCGTATTTGTATTCGTCGAATTCGCGAGACTCGTCGGATTTCCAGTGCGGTAAATAATAATAATTCCGCCTTCACATACGATCGGTGGCTGCGTATTGTGACTAACAAGCAACCCTTGAGATGTCGATGGGGGAACACTACATACGACGTGCGACAGCGCGCAGAACGTCGCACGTGAAATTTACCACGCGCGTATTATTTGCGCTGTTTGTTTAATTTCGTTTCTTGATTTATACGTGTGTATTGGCAAAGGGGGATCGGATTATGGTCTTATTTGAGTATTTTAAAGCTAAGTTATGTATGCAATAAGCTATATTCGAATAGGTAACTTATAGGTATCTGTACTTTATGGAAAAATGTGTTTTGGAATAGATTAGTAAATTAACTTCACCAGTTACGTTTACGCCCCTCTATGGAATAGGTGGTGAGCTTATTGCCATACACCGGGCACTAATCGAGACTCCAAGCCACTACTAGAAATTCTAATATTAGAAAAAACTTAATTTATTGACATAAATGAGAAAACAGATTAGTACTGTTTAAAACAGTTTGTAATACTGTCTGCTGTCTAATAAGAAATAGTAATATTCAAATATTCTGCATAAAGCATTCAGCATCAAAGGGATAATATATTTCCTACAATCTATTAAAAATAGGGATATTTGCATGAAATTTGGTGGCATTAAATGTATGATAGGCTTCAAATTTGTATTAGCGTCCGCATACGCGTCAACCCTGTCGGCTGTCAAAACGAATGGGAAATATGCGAGAAAGAGTGACTGGATAACAAGCGCACATGGGGTCGCGGCCATCTTGAGCCGGCACTAGCGGGAAATGTAGTTTGCTACTGATGGAAATAAACAAAATAGCTGTATTTTTATTTTGCAGTATATGTTTATATGACATTAAATATTTATATGTTTATATGTTATATCTTGATTATTTTGATTAACATAACAAATAACATGATATTAATAATTTTTTGTCACTTAATTTTGCATATGGCGATGATCCTCGAAAATAAAATCGTAATAATATTTTTTTAAATAACTTAATTTTGCATATGGCGGTAAAACTTTGTGAAATCTTAAATTGTTTTTTAAATGTTTTAATTTGAATTGCTTGTGGAATAAAATATTTATTTGACAGTACTATAATAAATGTTACTAGACTAATAAATAATGTCATAGTTTCCTTCGTTTTTTTTTAAATTATTGAATAGCTCGATAGTTCGATCGGACGTTTAAATTGTAAACATTGAATCAAATTAGCAACTGTTTTTGTGGAAATGTCTGTCACGTGAATATACGACTAGTAACAATTGAGCAAAGAACAGTCACAAGCCGTATGTGCACATCTGTAATCGATTTTGAATAGGACTATAGTGTCTAAGAATAAGACCGTTAGTGCTAGTAAGTCCAATTACTATTAACTGGTAACTGTACTTCACGAATAGGACTTTATGTGCAGTTAGCGTGGATAAATGTCTTATTGGAAATTGATCGCAGACACGTTGGTGTTCCTATAGACTGCGCTGGTCGCCTCTAGTACCTATACACATGGAAACAACCACACTCATAACAATGAAATACGAATTCTTTTCATATATATTGCTTCACGGTACAAATGGTTGTCGATGTTAACAAAACATGTACTCTAATAATCGTCGCTTCAATTCTTATTCATTAGCATTTCTGTAGAAAGATCTTCAAAGAAAAGATTTTCTCGTATCATTATAAGAAAACATCTGTAGGTATATTTAGCCCGAAAATTCGTGTTTGGAGATAAATAGAATATACATATTTGACTGCGTGTTGTATTTGAATAGAGGAAAAAATATGAGCACGAACAATACAATGATATTTGTAAGAAGAAATATGTTTTAGTCTATGTTTTCATTTTTCTAACACGTGTACTTAATTTAACTACCAAATTCTAGTTTTAAATACCTCTCTCTGTTTCAACTTATACAACCTTTCAAATCTTTAAATTTAAATAAATATTTACATATGTATATATATATATGTTTCCTAACCTCAGAAATGCTCAATGCTCAGTAACAAGTTATAGGTTTAAATTGCCATCGCTAATTGGAATATTATAATTTTCCAAATCCATAGTAAAACGATATATTAGTATAGTTTCCTAATGTTAGTTATTCTCAAAAGCAATGAAAATTTAATTGTATTATACATATATATAATTATTAATTCCATTACCATTCCACTTATACAACCAGCCAAATCTACAAGTAAGTCTTTCTTCAAACAGCACTTTTATAGTCAAACATTGACAAGGAAACGGTTGACAGCATAGGAAGTATTGCACGGCATTTGAACAACACGTTTATCAGTTGATTTGACTGCCTCGTTGGTCGTGTTGGTTGTAAGCGCGACTGCCTGTCGAGAGGTTCGGGGTTCAAAGCCGATTTTTCTAAAAATTTGAATTTCTAGTAGTGGCTCGGAGTCTGGATTAGTGCCCGGTGTATAGCAAGAGACTCACCACCTATTCCATATTGGGACGTAAACGTAACTGGTGAAACGTGGGAGTGTACTACACTCGTCTGCTTACCTTTTCGGAGATTAAGGAGTGATTTTACGTTACGTTTATCAATTACTGGTCATGATTACTCGTATTCAACCGGATCGGACGGGTTGATTAAGACGTTAAACTTCAAGGCTATTAAGGCAGTTTAAGAAGTAATTGCATGAGAATAGAGGGGGACAGAAGGAAGCCTTCGCAATAGTTGTTTTCGCTTCCAAAATTTATATTTTAAGCTCAGAAATTAATTGGCCTAGCTATATAGGTAATGGCTGCAAAATAATCGGCACACTTGATTTCTACGAAGCGGTCAGCGCAACGAAATCAAAATTACAAAATAAAACATTGTGTGTAATTGCCATAATCTAGCCGCATTAAAATTGTTTACAGCAATTACACTGCAATTGGTCTTGTCAAGTAATTTATTGCAGTGACCATAAACTATCATAATGTCAAAATAATATCTAACCGCTGACAAAATAATAACGCCGAGATAATGAGTGGCAGTTAGGTTTTGGCGGGTTGGAATTTTTATAATCTCGGGTTTTTTTTTTTACGAGTAAGCAGCGATTTTACCGTTCAGTGCTTTTTATTTATATTTCGACTGTTTACCTTTATGCAAGTGATCGGAATGTAGCTATATTTTTTTTATTAGGGAGTCTTGTATTCCATCAAGATTATCTCTTTCAATTTTCCTTCACAAATCGGTATAGGTCTGGAGAAAGTGTGAATTATTTCGAGAGCAGTTTTAAAAGACAATCCGTGCTTTGTAACTTTTAATACGCATTTGACAGTTTTAGTTGGGTGCATGTATGTATCT
>DVOY01000744.1:0-10450 GCA_018237585.1 Apyrrothrix maculosa | reverse complement strand
CCGATCGAGAGGTTCTGGGTTCAAATCCCAAGTCGGGTCCTAACGGATTTTTCTAAATGAAATTTTCTAGTGGAAATTTCTAGTAGTGGCTCGGAGTCTGGATTTGCGCCCGATATATAGCAATAGCAACACCTATTCCATTTACTTTTACGTCCCACAATGGAATAGGTGTTGAGTTTTACTGCCCCATACTAATAAAACTGGGGTATAATAAATATAAATGCTATAGATTTCGTATCACGCTCTGTCAAGGTTGATTGTGTATCGATAAACAGACACAAGTAGTAGACATTCTATTAAAAACTGATGGAATTTATGTAATAAACAAAAATACCATCAGATTTTATAATATTATTAACGTTCAACTATTGGCGCGTTAATTATTGGGTTGATGTTGTTGTGGTGTCTGACGAATTATGCAAGGGTTGCGCTTCGCATGAACACTGGCACTTGAAGAATGTCACGTCATAGCTGCTCATATCAGGGGACCACTACATGCTCGTTGACAACCGCAAGCTCCCGCGGGAACTGGAAGGGATAGACAAAGAATATAAGAGATAGGTCGGCGAGTAACGACCAAGGCTCAAACTCCGTCTAAGGCGTAAGGAAATCACCGAGGCGTAGTTGACCTCCTGATACTGCCCCGTAGAGAGAGGTTCTTCGAGGCCTGTATTCTCGTACGAACGTCGATATTTATTTGTTTCACATCATACCTGATGTGAAAACACAGATATTTAAAGGCTTCAGGCGTTATTGCGCGGACTAAAGTATACTAAGTATCAAATGTAATAATTTGATTAATAAGACACAATAAGTATGATTTCAGGTTTGAAAATAAAACAAACTAGCCTAATCAGAGTATGAAGATAAAAATTTTAGTTAGTATTTTTATATTTGTTCGGCAGCCAGATTTATTTAAATTTATATTTGTCTGAGTATATATATAACGTATATATTTACTAAGAACCACATCCAATTATAGATCCTATTTCATGTTTATACAATGTATTAATACTACTTTGCATAGTTTTTTAACATCGAAAATCTTATTTTCATTGTGGGTTTTTAAATATATGTTACCGCCATCTAGAAGGCAATGTAAAAACTAAAATCATCCTAATTAGAATAAAGTAACGCCATTAGTGGAACTTATCATAATTTGTATAGTTCCAAGATTGCACGCTAGGTGGCAGTATTGATATTATAAAATATTTGCCTAATAATGAAATGCCAAATAATAGCATGAACCCTATGTACATATATATTAATTCTACAGCGTTTGTGTATCGCGAACCTTATGAAGTTTTTGCATAATTGCAAAAACTATTTTCTTTCCTTAAATTTATAAAAAAAACATTTATTTGATTTGCGTCACTGCTCTTCACAAATTCATTACCAACTTGAATCTACACTCTAAAGGGGCCTCTAGGTTTCAGCGATCATGCACTATAAACGTCTCTTTGTATATAAAAATACAATATGTCTGATTTATATATTTTAATAGAGCCTAAAGTTAGAATAATATCGATGAATTTCTTTCTCGACGGCTCGCTAATAAAAATTATTCCTTTAACTAATTTCTTTATGCTTGCTACATTTGTAGAAGTTGTTTTGTTATAAAAACAGCGTGTTGAATATACACATAAAAGCATATATAAAACAACACTGCATCGACAACAAGGTCGTTCCCCTGGAGCAGCGTGCGTCAGATGCGTGTGCGTCGCTCACGTGCAAGACGCACGTGCGTCGTGCGTCCCAAGCGCGTGGGCGTGCGTCCGCGCAGGATACCAACTGATATCGCATCAGTTGGCTTGGGGGCCACGTGCTCTATACATCAGTACTGTAGACTATTAATACTCTACTTATCAACTGTTTGGGATGAATTCTCTGAATAAATGATAAATAATTTAAATGATTTAAGCAATGTAGAGTTTATGGAAATATCAACACTATTTCGCCATTGAATAGTTAATCGACTTAAGTATTCGTAACAGCAAGCAACTTTTTCTTACTGCCACAAAAATGTTTTTTTTAATTTTATAGCAAACATTTTAATGATACTGAATTGTTGTATGCGCTGACAATAATAAAAAATCATACTGAAAGTTCTAAGAAATCTATCGTAATTGCGTCCACTAGTAACAAACACGTGACTTTCAAATTTGTAGAACGATATCTTTCAATTGATTTGACTAGACATGTGAAGAGCGATTTTCTAATTTATTTTATAAGGGGTCGGAAGGTGAAATCGGTTCAAGCCGATTTATTTGTTTCCTTAGTTAGATCACGAAGTAAGTTACTGAAGCGGATTGGTTGTTCTTGTTTTTATATTTTGTACTTTGATTATCACCGTATGTAATTACATTCTGCAAATAATACAACAGCTAATCTACGCGCTAAATCAGTATTTTAGATGCAGAATTATTAAATTTTTTGTCCATGACGTTTTTTCATGATTTTATGTAGCTTCTATTCGGAGATAGTTGGAACATTTGGTGGGGTCATACTATTCGAACATAAAACTTTTTTTAATGGTTTTCTTTATCTTGACCCCGCACATTGGTGTCTTTGTTTTAAATCTTGCATTTGACCAACTTTCCGTTGACCGTTAGTTCTGAAATGCGGTACGTAACTTTATTTCGCATGACAATACAATGTAATATACTCAATATTCAATTCAATTCAATTCTTTATTTGTGGCATAAGACTTGTTCTTTATTTGTGGCATAAGACTTTATTTGTGGCATAAGACTTTATTTGTGGCATAAGACTTTATTTGTGGCATAAGACTTTATTTGTGGCATAAGGCAATTCTTTATTTGTGGCATAAGTTGGACTATTTTAAATAAAGAGCTCTTAACCTACCCACAAACAGAAAACACCGTTTAAATAATCAAAAACATAACTACATCATTATTGCATAATAAATCATCCTTAATTTACATAATATATCGATAAACATAATATATTGATTATAAATTAACTTATGCATTGTGATCGTCCTTCGACTTTAGGCACCCTTTGAGCTTTAATGGACCGGGAGAAAAGGCCAACGGAAAAGAGTTCAGGTGCTTTACATTTTAAAAGTAAGAATTTCTCAATCCACATTATAACTGTCCGATAAGGGCCACACGTGACATCTTATCACGTGTTTACATATCAACATACTGTCATTCGTTTAGAAATCTAGTTTACTTCTTACATATGTATGTGGTGTGATGTAGAAAACAACTTGGTATTTTTTTTTTGCATCTAACCATTGCCATTTCATAGTTTAGTTAGTAAATTAACTTACTTTTCTAGATAGGATTCGCTTGACAGATTTATTGGCGGGATTTTTAACCAGAATGCTTTTTTTAAATTCATCCTTAAATTATATGTAGAAAATTTTACGGTAGTGATATCCTTTAAGGGGTCTCGGAATCAAATTTCAGGTTGTTACTCTGATTTCACAATATGTATATTACAAATAAGATTCGATGTCAGTCGCTATAACAATGAAAGTAAACATTCAAGAAATCTATTTATTTTTATTTAGCAATAGGCTCGCGTTTGACTGCCACCCCACATGATGGAAAGCGAGATGCAGCCTAGGGCATAGCACGCTTGCCTAGAAAGTGCCTATTCACTCTTGTCTTGAATAATTTATATATTTATTTGAAATATGTTGCTGTTCTTCTTACTATTTTCCAAGGTCTATGAAGTCTGCAAAACTGTACTTCGTCAGCACAGTAGAGTATACCTTCTCATGGACAATGAGAGCTTTTAATGATATGGTCATGGATTAATATTTTAAGAGGCTATATTTTTATTATATAACTAGCTTGATACTACGTTGCAATGGCCAAAGAAAGAAAAAGTATCGAAGCGTTTTTTTAACTCAATAAGCCCACTTGCATGTATATTTGCATGGCGCCTTTATATACTTTCCTAATATATTCGTCAACCAAACCATTATACAAAACTACCAACATACCAGTGCTTAGATATTGACGTATCTGAAGAAAAAAAACAGCACCATAGAGTAGAACTGTCAAAAATTACCGGCAAATGTCCGAAACGTTTTCCTTGCCACCTGTTCCACGTTGTTTTTACAATGAACATTGATATTACTATGATATTATTATTATATTGATACTATTGATATTACTACTAACATGTCAAAATAATTAAGAAGAAACATGCAAAAGACACCAAGATCTCAAAAGCCTCGTCACAATAGTTTTTGAATCATACATAATTATATTTTCAGTTCTTCTACTAGTCGTATGGGATACATGAGCCTTGCGAGCAGAGGTATCTCGGCTCTTACTCTGTCACACAGCTCTATTGTGTGGGCTTAATGGAGGATTGTTCCTTACACGCAGTTGTTTGCGTGGGACTTAAAAGATAGCGTTGATGTCACTACACTTTACGCACGTGTGCGTGAATGTGACCGCTGAACGTACGGCACCGCTATGCCGGAGGTCTTACGTGCAAGGTGCTTCCGCCTTGGCGTTGCTACAAACGTGGTATCTGTATTTTATAATAAATATAACGTAAATTCACACCTGTAATCCCTGGAGGAGTGTAGTACACTCCCACGTTTCACCAGATACGTTTACATCCCAATATGGAACAGGTAGTGGTAGGTAGTTGCCATACATCGGGCACAAATCCAGACCCGAGCCACTACTAGAAATTCTAATTTTAGAAAAATCCAGTCGTACTCGACCCCGGATTGGAACCCAGGACCTCTTGATCGGCAGTCGCACTCGCAACCACCACGACCTACGAGACAGTTGTAAATAATAAATATAATTTATTAATTTACTGTTTGAATCTCCTTATTATGAGACCTTTATAACAAAGTTGTAGCAATGGACGAACTTCATGCTTAATGGCATTTTCTGCCAATCAACAGTGACATAAATGTGTGATGAATGTTTGTGAAATTAGTAGAAGTCAAATGCTAAGTAAACGCAATTTATTTAATAAATATAATATACACAAGTAATTATTCATTTGAAAATATTAACCGTAATTAAGCAATTACATTTTCCAGTGTTTATTGACCACGAGAGATCTGTACTTGGCATCCGACACTAAGGTACCACATTTATATAACTTTCATATCTCAAATTAAAAAAATACGTAAGACACGTCACATTTACTGTGGTATTCCTTCTCTTAATATAAAAAGAAAGCTTACATAAAATGTGTTATAAGTACGAAATAATTAGGATCGTGGGCGGGAGCGGAAAGTCGTAACATTTTGTCAGATAAAAGAACGCTATACTGCCACGTTCCTACACGTTCATACAATCACGTGGCCTTTCATGTTCCTCCGACATTATATATAATTGATATTTTCTGGAACGGCTCACCCACGCCATTAATATCGGAAAACTCCATGGTTACCCCCTCCGCATTCTATGGAGTCGAGGGGGGCTTTTAATGAAGACAGGGAGTTCAATTATATGTTTATACATAACACGACGCCTGGATTTCCGCGAAGGGGTACGCAGAGCAGTGTAGTACCACCCCACGATTCACCAGTTACGTTATACGTCCCACCATGAAATAGGTGGTGAGCCTATTGTCATACATCGAGCAGAAATCCAGATTCCTAGCCAAAGCCTATTAGAAATTTTAACCAGAAATATTAAGTTACAAAAATCCTATAGTATCAGACCAGGGATTTGAACCCAGGTCCTCGATCAGCAGTCGCGCTTGCTACCCCTCACTTACGAATCAGTCAATAATTTCAGGTAGTATAGACCGGGAAAAATGTACTCCAACAGAGAGTTCCACTCTTTAGCAGTCTGCAGTAGAAACGGCTTAGCGATTTTCCTGCTCAGAGGAATGTCGACAAGGTATTGATAATAATTTACGATACGTCTAGAAATCTGATGGTGGAATGAAGATGGTTCAACTAAAAGGATTCAATTTTCACCCGCGTTAAATATTTGTGTAACATACCCAAGTATTTAGATAAGTACCTATATATTTATAATTACGTATATAGAGGCAGCACAAGCTCTAACTGATGGATGGCTGTGTGTGATCATCATCAACATCAGTCTATCTCAGTCCATTGTTAGGCATAGGCCTCCCTCAAAGAGCCCCATATTTATTTTGTTATTATATGGATTCTCTCGAGAAAAGATAATTTAACCTAACCAACGATAAGGATATCAGTGTTAAAATTGGACTTTCGATGTCGATTCATTGCTGTACCTGTGACCCTAGCTACGTTGCGTTTTGCTCAGGAATAAAATCTTTTAGCTGCGTATAAAATTATAGTTGTGTAAATTAATTTTCTGTCTCGTTGGTCGTGTTGGTTGCAAACGCGACTACCGATCGACTGGTCCCGGGTTCACTCCCGGGTCGGGTACTATTGGATTATTCTAAAATTAGAAATTCTAGTCGTGGCTCGGAGTCTGGATTCGTGCCCGGTGTATGGCAATAGACTCACCCACCACCTATTCCATATTGGAACGTAAACGTGACTGGTGAAACGTGGGAGTGTACTGTACTGTTCTGTCTATCACCTCGGGGATTACCGGCGTGATGTTACGTAATTTAATTTTCCATATACAAAGTTATATTCCAGAAAACGTACTCACCAGCCACGTGGGCGGTAAATACGAAGACACGAGAAAACACCCACACGACACCTGGCTCCGTTGTGTAACGACTTGGTCACGCGGCGAACAATTTACTGAGCAAATACTCTAATATTAAGGTCGTCACATTTGGAGCTATAATATATATTACGTACACAAGGCGTACAATGTTACAATACGTGAACATAAATTCACGCCTGTAGTCCCCGAAGAGGTAGGCAAAGGACTGTAGAACACTCACGTTCCACCAGTTACGTTTACGTCCCACTATTGAATAGGAACTGAGCCTAGTACTAAACACAAGGCTTAAATCCAGATTCCGAGTCATTACTGTAAATTTCAAATAGAAAATCTAAGTTAGAAAAATCCAATAGATTCTGACCCGGGATTCGAACCCATGGCCTCTCGATGAGCACTCGCGCTTGCAACAACTGGACCACGACGCAGTAATGTTACAACATATTTTCTATAGCAACGCTGGGTTGACCCCAAACGTAGCTACGTATATGTATCGTTTGTACGTCGTCTAAATATGTCAACGGATATAGAAAGACGTTATATTATTTCCCAAATAATGACCTCAAGGATACTAACAGTACAGCTATTGTCTGTGGCGGGTAATATATATTTTTCTAATATCGTCAAAATACGTGAACATATCTCGGAATAGCAAGAAAATATTGCGCAAATAATGATCGAAAGCAAGTATATTATGTCATAGCTGTCATTTGTGGTAGTTTACTAGAATCCAATATTAATTTAATATATTACTGTATATTATAGCTCCGTCTGTGACGACTTCACTGTTTATTTGTAAAATTTATTACGTTCAGGAATAATTTGCGAATATTCGTCAATATGAAACGTTTTCATTCCACGTGACATTCTTGTATAACAAAGCAAACATCTCCTCAAATATGTATAAATAGAATATATTTAGAAACTCCTACAGTATCAATACTCGTGTACCAATAATCAATTATCGTGTGTAGGTTTTCAGTAAACAACATAACCACATATTCATGTAATGAATATTAGTTTTCAGATAATGTATGAATGGTGGTATATATGACTTAATTAAATGTATTACGTAATTAGCTCTACATACAAACGCGCTAGGTCCTTAACGTGGTAGGCAGAGACACTAAGTGCTGAATATCGCTATCCTTACCGATCTGTGTGCTTTTCCACACTCATCACTCCCTTCATATACGAGTATGTACGCCGGTCTCGGAATTCTCTGGCTCCCCCATCAATCAGGTCACAGGACCCTTACAGAACGGACCTGGCGTGATGATATATTAATAACAGATACTAAAAATTCTGCTCAATAACTAACTAACGGATATTTTTATATAATTTACTGTTTGATGTGGAACTAGACGTATTTTTTTTGAAGTCTTGGGTTCTATAGTATTTTCGTAATAATGAAACTGAACCTAAGAATGTATATATTTTATCCAAATTTATACATAACGTAACGTAACATCATGCTTGTAATTCTCGAAGAGGTAGGCAGAGGAGTGTAGTACACTCTCACGTTTCACCAGTGACGTTTACGTCCTATTTTGGAATAGGAGGTGAGTCTATTGCCATACACCGGGTACAAGTCCAGACTCCGAGCTACTATTAGGCATTTCAAGGTGGAAAACCCAATTGTACCCGAAATAAACTAATGTTGATTTTATCATATTGAAAATATAGCGTACGTACAAAGAAACATAAATTAACAAAAGGGTTTCATTGCTGAATACTTCTGTCTTTAATTTTTAACTAAATTCCACTCAAAAAGCTCCTGAACCATACAGAGTAAAATAACATCAACTCCCGATAACAAGCTGACAGTCAGACGAAGGTACGCTCGGGCAGTTAAGACAGAGATTATTTTTAATATCATGCAATTTTAATTCTTCATTGATATGTTCGTTCAAATAATTAGTGCAAATTTAAACACCCTACTCAAATTTGACAGATCCCAAAAGGAATTAGAGAACTATTTCATCGCTCAGTGTAGTGCTAGCTTAACACCAATAATCCTATTTAATTGTATCACTATGCACGTAGTTCTTGCAATAGTCGTAGCGGAAGATAATTAAAGTTTAACATCTATAAATGCTAAAACATGCATATGATATATGTACCGAAGTTTAATGCACTTTTCACGATTTATACGCTTCTTGGAACCAACGTGTAACCAAAAATACCAAGTGATGAAGGATCTACAATCTTTAAATGAGTACAGTAAAGACTACGGCTGGAAGGTATTAACCATAATCACTCTGTAGCTAGAACAAATCTAGACTCCAAGCCCCTACTAGAAATTCTAATTTTAGAAAAATCTAATAGTACTCGACCCGGGAATTGAACCCAGGACCGAGATTGATCGGCAATCGCGCTTGCAACCAACACAACCAACGAGGCAGTCACAATTTAGTACTAGATTGTATAATTATACGCTGTTATCGCAGTAAATAGACTCAATTCATAATTTTCATTATTGATTCATGCTAGGATATTCAAGTAATTCATTGAATATTTTCTGTAAAAATTTAAAACGTGACAGGATATGAGAAAAACATGTAAATTTCAAGATGTCGTACCTTATTAAGTTCCGAAATTGCAACCGTAAGCTGTTACTTTTAACATTAAGCATTTATTTTAAGATAAAAATCTACTCAAACGTGCAGAAATTAAAGAAACACCTAAAATAATCCGTGTCGAGGCGGTGTCGCAAGAAATGATTAAATCGCGGTATGGTGCAGTCAAATTCGTAAACGTTACGAAAATTAAGATCACGCAAAGAGTAGCGTCAAAAGTATTAAACGCCGTGCAGAACGCGTGACTTACGCGTTTGATGAATTTTGCAAATTCGTTTGTTTTTCCGTTATGCGAAGACGTGAATACGATTAGTATATACGTTTTGCACTATGATTACAGAAGTGATGTTTTTATTGTTTATTGATTTGCCCTTTTACACCATAAGACTTTTCAAGGGTATGTATTTGTTAAATTGTGTAAAATTCAAATTAAACTAAAGAGCAAAGAGATAAGCTGTTGCTAATACCTGCTTAGTAATACATGGGTCGGTTCTTAATAAGTGGGCATTAAATAATCGTCAGTCATCTCGCACCAGGTATTTCAACGCTTGCATACCTATTGAATAAAGCATCACCATAGTGATACCTGGCGTCTGAAGCAAATTTATTTCCTTATATTAATGAAATCTTTGTTCCATGGTAACAATTTCATATAAATAAAGTAATACAAATCTCTCCATCAACAAATAATCAGCAAGAAATTTCACTTTTACCGCGCGTGGACTTCACAATCCCAATTTATTCAATGCCTGTTGCTGCTGGCTGCTCCACAATCCGAATTTATTCAATTGTTAGCCGGTCAAACAAACGTCAGTCTCTCACTCACTTAAATGTAGGTATAGAGCTTGGATACAACAATACTTACGTGAATAATATGCTTTGAAGCTTTGTAATACCTTGAAATAATAAATAAGTAACGTCCAAATCCCAATACAATAAACGAAGTTACGTGTAACGTTTAAATCGATATTTCTTAGAATTACAATTATAAAGATAAAAGTGTTGTTTATGTTTCTATTGTTATATGACATTATGCTGCCATCTTAAAACGAAATGAGCACGATACATTCAATACGTTTAGTGGAGCATCTGGTTTTGATTTGAACACAATTTAAATTTGAAATTAGAATATCTTTACATAAACTCAACAGAGACAAGCTTCAATATGTGCCGAAGTTAAAAACTCACTTGTACCGTCTATCAACAAAAATGGCGGGAAAGGATAAAAATTTAAAGAACTAAAAT
>DVOY01000743.1:0-10460 GCA_018237585.1 Apyrrothrix maculosa | reverse complement strand
CGTCACTCTTATACAACATACGCACTCCATATGATAATATTCGTATCACACTACTTAATTGATAAATGTTAAGCGTAAGGTGCAAGAGTTTCCAATCCCCATCGTAAAAGCCTTACCGTTTTATGGGTACCTATGTCCGGCTTTGGACTGAGGCTGATAGTAATAATGTAAGTAACAGAATACCCTAGGTCTCAAAGTTGTTGAGTCTAGAATATTCCAAATGCAAAAAAGACCTAAGCACTTATTGGTGTGCATTCCATAAGTCATTTTCAAAAAGCTGACTCTGTACGGTTAAATTCACGAACGATTGCCACAAACCATAGAGCCACACTAATTTCCACAATTCCAAATTCAGACGACGAAGACGCCGAGATAGAATTCTCCGAATCAGTGCTGACGCCATCGGCCGAATCGTACTACGAGGAATGCAGCATCCAGTTCCCGGGGTTCTGCCCCTACCAGAACAGCTCGGACGACGAGACCATGGACTTCGACTACACCACGTCCAAGAGCACCAGCCGCTCCAAGAAGAAGTCGTTCAAGCACGTGATGTTCTTCATAGGGATCGACGGCACGGACAGCGCGGACATGATCCGGGAACACATCGGGCTGGACGACGCGGTGCCGCTCCTCACCGCCATCGACTTCCCCAAGCAGCGGCTGGTCACCATGAAGTACGGGGATGAGATCACCACGGATTCTGTCCAGAACTTCGTCGACGCCTACCTGAGCGGCAACGCCGACTTCAAACCCTTGAAGCCCTATAGTGAGAAATGCTAGATTAAGGTTATAGATGAGGGCGTGAAGAGGAGATGATATGGAAGTAAAGGTTTGGGCGGCATTGTACACGCACTTGCTTTAACTCATCTCATCTGAGCTCATCTCATCTCATTGTAAGAGAAGATGAGTATCAGACAGTGGGACGATAAGACATTGATGAATAAAGATGGTGATGATGATGGTGGTGATGATGATGTTTTCATAAAAGGGGCCCACATTTCGATAAAATTCAATTAACCACATTATTATCGTATGATTTTCGGTATGAAAATAAATTAGATTTTAAACAAAAAATTATAGATGAAAATCATACAATTCTTAGTGCGTTATGAATTATAAATTAAGTACGTGTAGTGTAAGTAGTGCTTTAGATTACATTAAAACAACCCTTCGGTATAAATAAGATATCAAATGCACATTAATTTTAGTAGGACTCGTTTCGAAAATACATATTTCACATTAGTATTTATTGCTACCTGTGCTAGCCCTTTTTTGTATCATCTTATTTTTAATTCTAGTCCGAACGAGACTTTGACTTACGCCTACGTATAAGATATTTTTTAACGAATTGAAAAATGTTTCACATTTTTTTTAATTTCTGCGTTCAATCCCCTCCGGCAAATATATATTTTTTTGCGGTATTCTTACTTCAAAATCCCAGTAGCGGCTCGAAGTCTGAACTTGTGCCCGGAGTGCGGCATTACACTCACCACTTATTCCATAATGGGACGTATAATATAACTGGTGAAAAGTGGAAGAACTGCTATCCTCTGCCTACCCCTCCGGGGAAATACAGGTGTGATGTTATCCTACAATTCGATACATTAACACCAAAAAAATTAAGTATAACAATTTTAATTTTCTCACGCAGTTATATTTATTTGATTTCACACCCCTCACTTGAAAATGTAACATTTTTGAATTATTTTTGCATATTTGTCATAATTAACGCAGTCGGCGTAATTTAATACCCAGAGCCTAGTATGGCATAATGGATTAAAAAGTTGTTTTTATTGCATTAAAAATAGTGTTTCTTTTGACTGGATATTATATAATGTTAATTCGAATCATTTATTCGCCGTCACAGTATTGTACCTCGATGTATGTATTTTACATTTAGAATTAGTATTTTAATCATCTACATTACATGTTTCACGATAAGAGCACACGTTTCTCTGTAAGTGTCCGGCTTCTAATTTGAGTGCTGACTGGTAAAGCTGTCTCCACACCGTGCAAAATCACACACAAAAACCGAACGTTGCATTGTGTGTGTGACCATCAACATTGGCATATTACCTGGCTTGTTCTGTGTTGCTATATGTACGATATCACGGATATAATTTGTATTTTTACCACTTGTATACCTGTACATGTCAAATGATAAAGGAAACCAAGATATTAAAAAAATAATATGAAGGATACAATTATACAATACATTGTGTATAATGCAATGTAATTTCAAACAAATTGTCTCAATAGAATGCAGGCGAGGCTCACGCTGACACCAGCTGTCTAGTTCTCAAATTAGATACCGTAAATAAATCTAGTAAGCATTTAAATATTAAATGTTAGCACGTTCCAGTACCACGGATAGACATCGTAGCATTTTTTTTATCTGTGATCAGTTTGTGTTATGATAAAATTAAAAATATAACGAAATACAGCTGCGTGTTTTTTTTCATAATTATAATATAAACAAACATCCTGTCCTATTGACCGATGCAGGCGTCGAGGGAAGTCAAGACTCTCCTACCTTGACCAAATAGATATTAGATATTGGTTGATGGGGAAGTCAAAAGTATCTGAAGACTTGTTACTTTCTGCCATTCCGTATGGAACTTGGCGTGACAATACAGAAGTAATACAAAAAATGCTCCTACCCTTCCTTATTTCAATATAACCGGTTTGATTCTATTGAGCTTCTCTAACTTGGATTTTCTATTTAAAATTCTAATATTGGTTCGGAGTCTGGACTTGTGTCCGGTGCATGGCAATAGGCTCACCGCCTATTCTACAATATAAACGTAACTTGTGTAACGTTGGAATTTACTACACTTCGCTGCCTATTTCTTCAAGGAGTACAGGCGTGATGTTACGTGATTTACATAACTATGAGCTAATAGTTATGTAATATAATGATTTAAGCGGAGTTATATATAAAAGTCTTAAAAGATAGTGGTACCTCCACAAACATTTTTTGAAGTTATACTTCTTTAGGTGCTTTATAAAAAATGGTGAGAGTGAAATTGTAAGATACGCGCGCATCACCGTAACGCAAAAGTTACAGCTTGAAGTTATCCGCAGTTGAAGATGAAAGCTGATTTCATGTCACAAACCGTATTGGCAATAGCCAACATGGCTGACAACTTGATAAACATAAGCATCTGAAGTTAGTCGCATGCAACATAAAATTAAAATACAAAAAGGCTCTACGCTCTAAAAGGCAGTAATATGCATAAGGACCGTAATTTTTTGACAATGGAATGGAATCTACGGCTGTTTACGTTAAACCGAAAAATTCTAAAGAACATAAATAAAAGTGATGCAAAAGAATTGCAAAAGTATTACAAAAGCAGATAACTTATTGAACATATTTCATTGCTCGTATGCGATGTACCTATATATCCAATCACACTGATATAGGTGACTGATTGTTGATAACATGTTATTCGGTTATTGTGGTCTCTTGCAAACTAGTGATGCAAAACATATAATGTTTCTTAGAACGCCTGAATGCTATGATTATACTTTTCGGTGCTACAAATATTGTTATTTCAACTTTTTAAATTAATTTAATGGTTTAAGAAATTTTTTTGCTTCTTTTAATTTTTCATGCATAATTCTACAGTAACTGACTACGATTCAAGATAACAGTTATAAAAAAGTTACTAGTGTTAACCCAGTAGTGATAAGCACTGTTGTTGCCATCACTATTCATTACAACGGAGTTGTTATTATAAGACACTGCAAAGTAAACAAGATAATGAGGTCGGCTTGTGACCGGCTGATAACAGAATAAAATTTGCATTTCATTCCGATTCATTCATGCCACACGTCTTTCAACATGTCCAACTTGTGGCTAATTTTCGTTCTGCAATTATTCTCCTTGGTGCACTGTTTTTTCCATCGTTACCCTGAGATAAGGTTAGGTGAGCCCGACGACAGAGACCCTGGCACGCCATTATTCCTCACTCCGTACATCGAAAGTGGGAACATAACGGAAGGAAGACGTCTCGCGCGCGTGCCCTTTACAGAAAGTTTACGTATAAAAAGTTACGCCGGATTTTTCACTGTCGACAAGAAATATGATTCCAATCAGTTTCTCTGGTACTTCCCATCCATGTCGCCGAACAAAAAAGACGCCCAAGTGATCCTATGGCTCCAGGGAGGACCTGGTGCCACCTCACTATTCGGACTGTTCACTGAAAACGGCCCCCTTCGAGTGCGTAATGGTAAATTTGAGCGAAGAAAGTACACCTGGGCCCTCAACCATCACCTGATCTACATAGACAACCCTGTCGGTACCGGCTTCAGTTTCACAAAAGACCCTAAAGGTTACTGCACCAACCAGACACAAGTCGGTGAACACCTCTACACGACCCTGATCCAGTTCTTCCAGTTATTCCCAGAGTTACAGCAAAGTAAGTTCATAATCTCTGGTGAATCATATGCAGGGAAGTATGTACCCAGCTTGGCATACACCATACATCAGAAGAACCAAGATGCCAAATTGAAAATTAACTTAAAAGCAATAACAATCGGAAATGGTCTGTGTGATCCTGAGCACCAGCTTTTGTACAGCAAATATTTATACCAAATTGGTTTAATTGATTGGAATCAGGCACAAGTGTTCTCCGAGTATGAGAGCAAAGTAATTGATTTTATAAAAAAAGAACAATGGGACAGTGCTTTTGAAACTTTCGACACACTTTTGAATGGAGACCTGATTGATGGCAAAAGTGTCTTCTACAACATGACTGGTTTCAATTTCTATTTCAACTATTTGCATACAAAAGATTACATGGGCTATGAAGACTTCGGTCCGATGATACAAAAGAGTTATGTCCGGAAAGCTATCCATGTTGGTAACTTGACTTTCAACACAGGTAAGGAAGTCGAGACACATTTAAAACAAGATGTAATGAAGTCTGTAGCACCCATACTGTCCCAGCTGCTGGACCACTACTATGTCCTCATTTACAATGGGCAGCTAGACATTATAGTCGCTTATCCATTGACCCTGAACTTCCTAAAAAACTTGAGCTTCTCTGGATCTAAGGAGTATGCAACTGCAAAACGATACCAATATGTGATAGACGGGGAGCTGGCGGGTTATGTTAAGGAAGCTGGAAAGTTGATTGAAATTATGATCAGAAATGCTGGACACATGGTGCCGGGTGATCAGCCTAAGTGGGCATTCGATATGATCTCCAGACTGACTCTTGATAAGGCTTACAGCTTGAGAAATATCGCTTAAGGTTTTAATAACATAGGCCAATATAATACTTTTAATTGATAACCTTGGTATGAAGAATTTTATTTTTCATGTAGGTAGAATCTCTGTCATGACAAATACTAGTAAGAGAAATATTTTTTGAACACTATAAGAGCTGAAAGTACAGATGTATAACATTCATTGTTAGAGTTAAATGAGAACCTAATTTGTTAATTTTGAGTATTTCTTTTTTGATTGAATTTGTAATCTGTATTTTAAATGATAAGACAATTGTTTCAAAAAACTTATTTTGTTTTATTTTCTTCTTTAAAATAAAACGTAGCATCACGCTTGTAATCCCCGAAGAGGTAGGCATAGGAGTGTAGTACACTCCCACGTTTTACCAGTTATGTTTACATCCCAATATGAAATCAGTGGTGAGTCTATTGCCATACACCGGGCACTTCCTCATTTACTATTATGTAAAAAATATACACTAGCAACATGAGTTTAAATTATATTAAAACAATTACAATATTTTTTAACATGAAAAACGGCAGCAATCACAAGTGGTTGCAGTTGCCAATGCACTTATGGCAGTTACCATGAAAAGGAGTATGAGATTATTCAGTTTTAGTCCATATTCCATCCATTCCTCCTTTACAAGTCCACTGCTGGACATAGATCTTCCCTAATAGGCGCCAATGCATCTTATCAAGGGCCTTTTGAATTTATCCCACTGTCTTAAGGTCAACCACTTGATAGGAGAGTGACCAATGCTCCTATTATTAAAAGTAATAATTGAAACTAAAAGTATTAGTTAACATTAATATTATGAGTGATTCAACTGTAATCTGACTAATGTAATGAAATGTAAGTTCTTTTGTATTAAAATGTTTATAAAGCAATATCCTAAACACATACAAGTACTGAAATGTTGAAGACATTCCACATAGCACAGCTGTTACACATATTAATTTACTTAAAGTAGACCTCAATACTGGTAGTAAATTACTGAGTGTAACGTTTGAAGTTTTTATTTTATAAATTGAGTATTTGTAACTGATTTTAATTGTTTATGAACAGTTGTATAAATTAACAAGACATTTAGTTTAGTGCAACTGTTGTCTTTATATGAAATGTGATTCTTTTTTTTCTCAGCATGAGTTTTGACTACCTGCATTACTATGCAGTTTATGTTTATATTAATCAAATGGAAATTATCAGTACCAAGCAAATTGTTTAAATAAACTACTATTCTTCAAGAAACAACCCATTTCAATATATCCCTCTATTCATCATCTTTACTGGTTTTAAAGTATAAAACAATTTGAACTTTAATCATACATTTCAATAGATTTTTTTACTGAAGTATGTATATCTACATGTGAATGAATTCAGTGTACTATTTGTAAATAGAAAGAAAAATAACTAATATTGAATGTATTTAAAGCATCTGTAACTCATATTCACAACTATGTTCTCTGACAACACTAAATTATATATCAATATTAAAATTATGGAACTATGTGTTTAACTGTTTGTTTCTCAAGTGTGCAAGGTGTCTGAAGTAAAAAATGCATTCACAATAGTAATGTCAATTTAATCACATCTTATACTATGTTTTTGGGTACTGTTAACAGCTGTCAGTAAATTTAACACACACATTCTACACAACATAGAAATATATAAGGAAGTGGCTGTCCACTAGTGTGCTTAAGACCACCCCAAAGTCGGCACATATCACTGAAGTAGATTGTATTGGTATAAAACCTGAACATTGATTAGTTGTACCTGTGATCTGATTGAATGCTGACTGCATCGTAGTACTCTCCAGAGAATTTCTTACTTTTTAATAATAATGTGGATACTTTGGGTGTTCTCAATGACAAATTATTTTCTGTAATTTACCACACTTATTTGTATTATAAAAAGGAATGAAAACAAATATTACTAATCTATCGTCCTTCTATGTAGGTGGACAGCTCGATCTCTTCTGGCAACTCTGTAATGTTGACATCGAATCTGTCCTGGACCTCATTGAGGATTTTCGCATCACCTTCATCGGATACCATGGTGATGGCTAAGCCTTTGGTACCGAACCGTCCAGCTCGGGCGACCCGATGCAAGTAGGTGTCTGAATCTTCTGGCATGTCATAGTTGAAGACAATGTTCACTCGTTCGATATCCATTCCTCTTCCAAATAAGTTTGTAGCTACTAGAATACGTTTCTGGAAATCTTTGAATTGCTGGTAACGGGAAAGGCGCTCATCTTGTGTCATGCTGCGGTGAATGCCAATTGCTGGGAAGTTTTGATCAGTGAGTAATTGAGCTAATGCTATGCATCTCTGGACTGATTTCACAAAGATGACCACTTGGTTGAACTCCAGAACATCTAGCAACTCAAAGAGCTTCTTGTTCTTCTCGTTCTCCTTCAGTTTCACATAGTGCTGCTGCAAGCCATGCAATGTCAGTTTAGCTTCGTCGTCCACATAGACCTCCATCGGGTCCTGCATGAACTTTTTACAAACAGGGCGGATCTCCTTGCTCAATGTAGCCGAGAACATCATCACTTGCTTCCCGTGGGGTGTGTTGCGGAATATTTCCTGCACGTCGCGCCTCATATCGAGAGATTCGAGCATCTTGTCGCACTCGTCCAGAATAAAGTGTTTCAAATGCTTGAGGTTCAACTTCTTGCTGTTGACGAGCGCGAGGATACGTCCCGGAGTGCCCACTACGATATGTGGGCAGGCAGTTTTCAGTACTTCCTCGTCCTTCTGTATCGGCATCCCACCGAAGAACACTGAAACTCTGACACCAGGCATATATTTCGAGAAGCGCTCATATTCCTTGCTTATTTGGAACGCCAACTCTCTGGTGTGACACATCACAAGCACATAGACGTGATTCTCCGAGGGCTCCAACTGCTGGAGCGTCGCTAACACAAACACAGCGGTCTTGCCCATACCGGACTTCGCTTGACATAATATATCCATACCGAGCACTGCCTGAGGGATACATTCGTGTTGAACTTCCGACGGATGCTCAAAACCGCAGTCTACTATGGCTCGTAATATCTCAGGTTTCAGTAAGAAGTCTCGGAAGCCGGAACTGTGAATTGATACGTAAGACCCTTTAACCTCTTTCTTTGGCGCCGCCTCTGACGCTCCGTCCGCTGTCTGCTGATCTGCCTGTTCCTCGTCCTCGTAGTCCAAAAGATCGTCGTTGTCGGCCATGATATAGCGTTTAGTGGTAAAAATTCAGCAAAAAGACCTTGCTTTTAATTTATTTTCTTCTTAACACGTGAATTTTACCACCAAAATTTCTATTTCACAACAATGGCGTCCCCGGCCGTCTGCTACCAAGAAAATTTCAAAATACTACAGACTAAACAGAACAAAGCAATTTATGCCACAGATAATACAAAACACATTTCTAAACAAACGTCGTGGTGGCAGTTTTACTCATAACCATTTTAAAATACAAGAACTAGGTACTCAATATTTCAATGCTCAACAATTACAAGATTTAATACAATACCTTTGTCAGGTCTACTAAAATAAATAAATTTGACATTTACGGGCCAATAAAAAACTGACGTTAGACTATTATGACATAAAAGTGACTACAGACATTGGTTATTAATATTATTTTTAATGTTTTATTTATAAAATATACAATGCATTATTCTCAAAGCAATGTGTTATTGCTCTTTTTTACATTCAATACTTTACTATTATTTGGGAAATGTACTTTCTTCCCGTACGTCTATCCACGTTTAAAACTGGAAGCAACAATTAGTGATGACGCCGGTGACCCCTTGATCCTGACGCCTTACATAAAGAAGAACGACGTGGAACTGGCCCGTAATCTCTCGAAAGTATCTCTAACGGAACAAATGGGTTTCACTAGCTACTCTGGCTTTTTTACAGTAAACGATAAATACAACTCAAATTTGTATTTCTGGTATTTCCCGCCATTTTCTAAAAAACAAGCAGCTCCAATCATGCTGTGGCTGCAGGGCGGGCCGGGCGGCAGCTCGCTATTCGGACTTTTCATGGAAAATGGGCCTTTAATTGCTAAGAAAAATGGTTTCAAGTTACGCAAACACCACTGGGCTGTAAACAGTCACCTTATTTTCATCGACAACCCAGTTGGCACTGGGTTTAGTTATACTGATGATGATCAAGGCTATTGCACAGAGGAGAAATGTGTTGCAGAGGGTTTATATGCCTCTTTACAACAATTCTTTACCATGTTTCCATATTTGAGAAATAATGAGTTCTATGTAAGTGGAGAATCATATGCTGGAAAGTATATACCATCTTTAGCAATGAAAATACATCAACAGAACCATAACAGTAAGAAAAAAATTAACTTAAAAGGCTTAGCATTGGGTAATGCATACTGCGATCCCATCAATCAAATTGCCTATGGCAGCTATTTATACCAACATGGATTGATAGACCAAAATCAACGAGATTTATTTGAACAGATGCAATCAAACATTGTGAAAGAAATTAGAGGGGAAAACTGGGCCGAGGCTGATAGACTCATGGATAAGCTACTGGATGGAGAGTTGACAAATTTTTCTTACTTTAAAAACTTTACAGGATTCAGTAATTTCTATAATTTTTTGGAAACCACCGATAAAATAGATATGTCAATATTTGCAGCTCTCATCCACAATAACAAAGTGAGACGCTCGATACATGTTGGTGGCTTACCATTTAATTCAGGTGAAGCCGTCCAAATTCACCTAGCATATGACATATTGAAGTCAGTTGCCTCGTATTTCACAGAACTGTTATCACATTACAGAATAATATTTTACAATGGACAGTTGGATATAATCGTTGCATACCCTCTTACTGAGGCATTTCTCATTAATCTAGATTTCAGTGGTGCCGATGTGTATAAAACTGCTCCCCGTCACATTTGGAGGGTAGGGGATGAAATAGCTGGCTACTATAAAAAGGCTGGAAACTTAACTGAAGTGCTCGTTAGGAATGCCGGGCACATGGTCCCACATGACCAGCCGAAATGGGCCTTGGATATGATCACTAGGTTTATTAATAACTCTTTCTAGGTAACTGAAATTTAAATCTGGAATAAAACATGTAAGAATCAAAACATTTCTGTTGTTTGGATGGAGAGGCTAATATTTATTTTTGGAGTTTACTCCTTAAGAAACGATTTGAGTTATAAGGCCCGGTACGGAAATTTTATGAGGAGTAAAATCAAG
>DVOY01000742.1:0-10461 GCA_018237585.1 Apyrrothrix maculosa | reverse complement strand
CATATTTAAAATAATATGACGCCTGCATATCCCCGAAGGGGTGGGTAGAGAAATTATGTTATACGTCCTACAATGGATTTGGGGACGAGCCTATTGCTATACACCAGGTACAGATTAAGACACCTTGCTTTTCATCAACTCCATGAATTAACTGACGATAGATTGTTTTATTAAGTTACACAAAAACGTCGATACAGTCTCCAATACATAAGCGGTAGGTACACTCGCGAACTCCCAACAATCGATTGTTCTGGTGGCCATGAACCCGGACCAGCTCTCACATCGAGCGCGTTTCACGGAAATCACTTCACAAGAGCAAAATAACATCACGTTTCCTTTTCTTTGCAACCAAAGCTCGAAACATAACAGTATGCCCGTTTTTAGGTACAATCTGATGCCGCGATCAATCTAGTGTAATTGCGTGATTTGATCGAGTATATAGCCGAGCACCATAGGCGAACAAATTACCGCTATTCATTTAATAGAAAACCATCGCTGTGGTCGCACCAACTTTGTGTTTCTTACGTCCGTCTGGCGCCTGATGAAAGTTGCCAACTATGAGAACGGCATTGCGTTTCACGTTGCATCAGAAGTTTAAACGCTTCTCACAGGTAAACTATCCGGATTACGTTACAGTACTAACACATTAGATTTTCCGTATGAATTTTATATGACAGAATTTCTCTTTTATTGTCATGCACCTTGTAAATTCTTAGAGTGAAGGTCAATTTGAAAAACTATTTTTTCAGTGTCCAGGATAATATTTTAAAAAGTGTGACTAAAATAGCCAGTTAAAAACGCCAAATAAAAAGAATTCACAAAGCTTTGTAGACACTAGATTAGCAACATTTTGCAAAGGCGGAACTTCGACAATAACAAGAATGTTGCGACTCAAAAGTAAAAGAGCAGCTGCATCTTTTCCCCTCGCTCTAATCATTGTTCGGCCAAGGGTCGTCCAATATAGGGAGCAATGGCCGGGCCACTAAAAAAAACAGTATAATAAAGGACCGCATCCAGGTACCCACGCAGTCTTTTGTCAGAGAAAGCTGTTGTTCAAGTCATTCAGTTTGGTCTATGATTCTCATTTCCTGACACGAATCTTTATTAGGAGAGTCATCAACACAAACACTTTAAGGTTTGATAATAATGCTATTTCATTTAATGTTATGTCATTCTATGTGCATTGAGTATGCGAAGGCGATTAAAGGACAAGGTAATAAATTTCATTATTTATTCATTTTGCAATGATAAGCAAGTGCTTTGCATCCATTGACGTGTCACATTGACTATGTATAAACAATGGACAGTCAATAATATTCAATAAACACAATGAGCTTTTCAGTTTGTGAGAGTGGTGCTCTTGTCTTCTTTAATTGAAATTATTGATTCATCCGATTGGTTGACGTCTATGTACAAGGTTGTATTATATACGATAATGTCATGTTCATTTCTAGGAAAAATATTAGTCTCAACGTTAAACTCAGCACGCTTCTTATCTTTATTTATATAACACTATCAATTTGCTGCTTCAGATGTACAAAAAAATATTAAAACTAAAAATATATTACCGTTTCCAATATCGATTATTAAAAATATTGAAATAATCGATTCTATTAGGCTAGAATAGCCAGATTGCACTACATCTGATGATGATATGTGGACTCCGTGGTAATTAGACCGACAAATTTATATCTGATTAGTTATAGACGTTTTTCTAGTTTGCTAAGAGTACATTTTTTGTCTTAGGGCGACTTAAACCTTTTAGTAGCAATTTCATTCCATTAAACCACGTGAAGTTCACATGTTTACATCATAAGATGTCTGTACTGTTATTTAGAAAGGCACACGCTTATCATTCTCGTAGCCTTCCCCTATTGTCTGACTGTTATAGGAAGTGCATTAAGCTATTAGCAAACAGTTAGCGCACCCTGTTTCAGTGTCGCTAACGTTGCAGGTAACTTTATGCTGGCTATCGGCTCATTGATCTAGGCTTCGTAGCATTCATGTCCTGCGATTTCCCTGGTCTGACACTGAATTTAAAACCACAATGTTGAAAGGTATAACATTTTATGTTGTAATACTTTTAAAACTTCTTCAATATACTCAGCTACAGCCATATTTTACGATTACCAAATCAAAATGATACTAATTAGTAATGATAACATGATCTTTCCTATGTATGTTTGATGGTACTTCTAATATAAATGAACCAGTGTCTTATAAAGCTATGCCTGCGGATATCTCACTCACCATTTCCCGGCACACCCCCGGTTGTCCGGAGAGTTGGTGCATTAAGTTATTAGCAAACAGTTTGCGGTTCCCCCATCGGAACAGTGGCAACTAAACTATGGATAAACAACGCTCAGACCTCGCCCAAAGCTTTATAAAAGAGTTCTTAATTTTTCGATTGATTTGCAATATTATACAGATGGTAGTATATTAAGACAATTTTAAGGATGTTACAAAAGTTTACGGAGTCCGTTAATTCTGGAGCATTGTAATTTCAATCTTCTGAGATAAATATAGAAGTCGTAAGACATATTTTTCATTAATGCAACCGTAATCACTTTCATCCTTCCCCTTTTAAGGAACTCCCCCATTGTCTTGCACATATCAGATTGAGAATACATTAAGTTGTTAGCTAACTGTTCGTCTGGCCGTACACTGGACGTATTGTATCATATTACTTTCCTTTCATCGTAGTTACTAATGTTTTATGCTGGTAGGATCGTAATACATACGCTAGATGCATGATTAGTTGATGTCTATATTAATATTATTATTATATAGTCCCGCCAGTTCATTTACAGGGCAGGCAGAGAGCACGGAATGCCAAATATCTTTATTCTTATAGACCTAACGTACTTCTATATGGCATCGAGTTTCAATCGTTCCTTTTTAATGCACTGTTTTCAAGACATTTATTAAAATGTTAGAAAATATATTTAAATAGTACTAGTTTATCATTGTAAAAGTTATTTTTTTTGTCCCAACGGTACTTCCAGTGTTTGAGTCAACTAAACTCCGCGTTGGCGCATGTCCGTGGATAGAAACAGAATCTGCTAATTGAGACATCTTAAAGTCTTATAAAGCAATTTATATCTACATAGGCTATTTACAGAGCATAGTTTTTTTAGGTATAGCCTAATAATCCGTAGTACTTGACGAAGTAAAAAATCTTATTCTCCGAAATGATTGCTGCTTGCGTCTATTTTAAATATCTCATTGTTAACTTGTACTATATTTTGACCGGTAAATAAGTGTTGCTATCTTGAGTTCTTTTCGCCAAGATCAGGGCCACGCGGTCACCGGCCGAAGCAAGTTACTCGTTCATGGTTATTCCGCTTGCTCTCAACGGGTGCTTTTTTTTTTCGTTTCTTGCCCTCTGTTGTCGCCACGAATGATATCATCTCTCGAGATTTATGTAGCTTGTTTACGGAATGTGTTAGTGTAATTCTACTATTTCATTTACTCAATTTGAATCGTATCCTCTTGCAGTGATATTCGCCATTACTCGCCCTAAATCAATTAGATTGTGACTTGATAGATTATGTAATGCAATATATTCAATTTAAATGAACAATAATGACTGGATTATTGAATACGAACAGATATTATACACGCTTGTTGGTAATTAAATGTTAACTTGTTTCCGAGAGCGAAGAATTCGAAACTGGAACTAGGTAAACAACTTAGTCGATGGGAAATACGTGCGTTGTTGCAGCATTGAATACAGGTATTAAGTTTGTGAAGAATGTCGATGTTTCCGTCGGCCGACTATTAAACAGCTACGGGTCACGTTATAGGGAAGAAGTCTCAGCGAGTTTATGAGAAGTTCCGAGAAGTATTTGGTAAGTAAATTTCCGCATGTGTATTTGTTGGAACGGTGCTGTTAGTTGTAGCAGCGAGGGCGGTATAGTCGCGCGGGGAAGTATCGATCGTTTTGGCGCCGCCACCGCCGCGGCTTGCATACGAATACGAGAGTTACCCGCGTGTTAGCCCCTTATCAAACCACTTCCACCAGAGTGGACCCTTAGACCCTCGTTAGTTCCGTGACCTCGAGCATTCTTATTGTTGACATTCAACTGGTGCAATAAATTTCACTTGTTTTGTTACCTAATATCATACCTAACCTGACCTTTTCCGCATAATAAAACGCAAATCGCGATAAAAATTAAATTGACTCTAGCGTAACTCGAGTAATGGATAAATTACAAAAAGGTTTCCCCAATTTGGCGGCTCCAAGACGCGGCCTCATTTGGCAAAATCGCAAGAACAATATACAACGTAGATATCTAGACCGTCTACATCCAGAATTTGAGGTCAGGGTCTCTTTTCGCATGGGAATAACAGTAATACGTCTTGTTCAGTGTGTCCCCGTTACTTGGAAATATTTCGAGTCATACCATGAGACATATTTAACCCACAAAAATATTCCTCGTAACAAACTAATTGCGTATAAGGGTGGCTTCTCCCTTAAATTGACACAATTTTCCAAGCGACAACACTCTTCCTTATTATGTTGCGGAACGTCTTCGCGTCGCCTTCACCCGCTTTTAGTAGGCTATCTAAGCAATATTACGGTTTCGCAGGATTTTATTCGTGTCAATTTCGTGAAGGGTGCATCTCGACGGAGTAAAGTGAATGCAAAATATGGTCTCCTTGTTTTGTCGTCTTGCCAAATTTTTTTGTCTCGTCCAATTCTTCGCAACCACTAATTACATGCTACATACATTTGTTAGGTGAATGAACTCCCGCTGTGTATTATTAGCATAGCGTAGAGACAGAAGCAATTAATTACAGGCAATACTGGCTGATCGTAGCAACGGAAATGGGCAACTAGCAGCCGACGAACGGGGGGTAGTGCCATCTGATTAACCTTTTAACTGCTTATCACAAGCGCCGGTGCAGCTACGGCTTGGATGTATTGCGCACTTTTAATCAAACACTTCCGCGTCACAAAACACTATCTTGCAACTTGTTGCTATTAGTCGTTTTCTACGTGCCCAATTCATGATTAAATAATAAATTTCGTGCTAGCTTACGTAGTAGCCGCTAATTTGGAGTGAGCCGTAATATAACACGCGAGTAATTTGCCCGGGCACGAAACTTTGTTTGTTTTGTGTTTTATGAATGAACAAACCTCCTAAATACACCGACATGTACAATATAAACTTGCAGATCGATATAACGACGCCAAGTGGTCGGTGACGCGGCGGCGGGCCGCCGATGCGAGCTCAACAATCAGAGCTTTCGTTACTTGCCCCTTGATGTATTTAATTAAGTGAAAATATCATTTAACTTTTACTATAAATAACTAGTCTTACACAGAACCGGCCTGAATACACGTCCGTCGCTAAATTCATACGCTAGAATTACCGACAATTTTGTATTGATGTTTAGGCTAACTTTAGACATTTATAATTTTTATATTTTTGAATTCTTATATTTATAATTTTGAATGAACCCTCTATTAAATACAACATTGTTTTTAGCATAAATAATACGCACCGGATATCAGTCATAAAGTTTTCTACAAATAAAATAAATGCCTTACATAATATACATATAAACTGTACATAATGGACATATGTATATAAGAAGTGATAAAGTTATTTATAATAATAGCCTCGAAGACATGGGCTTGATTGATTGACTGAAACTTTTGTATTAAATCGAATTATATTTTTATGAACGTAACATTCCTTATCCGGTTTCCTAAGTAACAAGAAGTTTAATAACAAACTAGTCGTAAAATTATATATACTGTTTTTTTGCATGCCATAGTAGTCGGTCGGAACAATTTTCATGTTTTAGTTTCCTAAGTAAATGTTATGAAACTTTACAAGCTTAAAATCTTAACCTGTTAAGTTCGCACAATGTATATGCATTTACAAAAGTGCCAACGCGGAATTCGTAATGATTATTATTTATCTGTGCGGGCACGTGGATCTCTGGCGCAGCTGCTGCTGGCAATATTCAATCCAAACTTTTTTTTATTGGCAGATGTTTCTGTGCGGTCTCCGCCCTGCAATTTGTACTCGAAATATTTAGTCTTTTTTGTGTCTTGCAAATTAAATTATGCAGTGCGAAACTGCTTGGTATAATTATTTTGCCAATATTGATCCCATGGGTTTTAAAATATTCAAATGGTAAAGTTTTGCCACTGAATATTTAGCAAGTGCAAATACGCGATGATACCTAGACGCTTGAAAACTTACCTATAACATCTGTGGTTCAGTTCATACAACTAACATGAGTTGTTATTTGCCAAAAGGCGTGTCCTATGCTTTATATAGGACGTAGGTTTATACCTTCGTAGAAAGCACACCTTCATTTGTGCTCAAATATACTGAAAGCGGTGTCGACCAATAACTCCTCAGGTCGGCTGGCTCAAAGGCGAGACGGTAGACGGTATCGAGTTGAGGATTCATTTGTCCATTGCATAAGTGTTGGCGGCGAAACAACGTGTATCGACCGAACCGGTTCACAAGAAACGTGTTAGGAGGTCCTTTCCTAAGTACGTATATAATCCTATAAATTATATTTATAAGTAAAAACATTAAACCGCTTCAATTCTTAAAGCAATATTCAAATATACATTCATCGTATGTTTAGAGACAATAGTATCTTGAAATGATCAAATCTATTTCTAAAAAATGTGCAGGAACATTTTGAAGTATAGCTTTCTGTTGACACCGATTTGGAAAACATTCAATTTTTTGATTACAGCCGTTTATACAAATAGCATAAATCCGAAATATAATAAAATTATGAAATGTTAAGACTTGATCCACATATTACGTGTACTATATTTAAATTGTACACAAAACGTCGGACTTATATATGTTATTTATCTCTGTAAAAATTCTATTTATTTTTTTCATTGACAGTGAGTTAACTCTTACCTTTTGTTGATTCAAAAAGATTGAGATCTGCGTCAATAAGCGCGGGCAAAGAAGCCTCTTGGAAAATTCACAGAACTAGGTTTTCCGAGGTGCGCACATACACATGTAATAATAACCGTTGAGAACAGAACACTGGTAAATGTGATATATTTGCATGAACGTCAAGAGTATTATTTATTATTGGTTCGGATTATTAAGAGGGGGAAGAGCGGAACACACCGTCGCAGTGCAGAGGTTCCAGCGAACTGGCGCTGACTGGCGACCGGCCGGCGGTTGGTACGTTCGGGCGCGCGGAGAATCGAGTGTACGGACGACGCGGCTCGTTCGATGGCGATTCGTCGGCCCGGCACGCTCGCGCGGAATTCTCCACGGAGCTGACTCGAACGCTTCCGTTAATTCAAATCGAAATTTGGAATTAGGAACATTGAAAAACACTATGTTACTCGAATTATAATAACAAAGCGCCACAATCAATTAATGTTTGTAGATTATTTCGAATGATACTTTATGTTTATTGCCGCTGATCGCTTTGGATCGAATTTAAGTTCGGATAATCGATAAACGGATTATCCGTGTATTTGTTATCTATTTAAAACATGTTCATGGTTAAACCTTTAACATAAATTATGACTCTAAAAAATAGTAAGTAATATTATTGAATTCGAAACTTTCAAGAGATATATTTCAAGAAATATAAGATATGAAATTTATTTGCATCAATCGCAATCCAGTAATTAAATGAATAGAAACTAGAATTACTAATGCTATTTATCAAATAATTAAAGAACTAACTTATACCTATAATTACGAGAATGACATTGACCTCGTAAAATTGTTACGATTGCATTAAAGATTCGTTTTATTATATTAGATTTATTATGCCTGCGAGCCACATGCCATGTTTTTTCATCTTGTATTATAAGTATATTTATTTCTTCGTAAATTATCGCTATTCGTTTTAAATTTACTCGTTGTCTCGTAGACCCTGTTAGTTGCAAGCGTGACTGGCAATCGACAAGTTCTGGGTCAAAATCCCGGGTTAGACTATTGGACTTTTCTAACTTAGATTTTCTAGTAGTGGCTGAGAGTCTAGATTCGTGCCCGGTGTATAGGAATAGACTTACAACCTATTCCTTATTGGGACGTAAACGTAACTGATGAAAAGTGGGAATGTACTACACTCTTTTGCCTGACTCTTCGGAAATTACAGGCGTGATGTTACGTTCGTTATAAATTTAAAGTCCGATAGCGATGATATTATGATACTCAATATAAAAATAGCCTTTTTTTAGTTTCCCAATATACCGTTAAAATTGCAAGAAAGTCGAATTTTCGCGTGTACGAGTAAAGATAAAATATATACGAGCTGTCTTAAGAACATAGTGCTTCGATTAAGTACTAGCAGATCTGGTTGACTGGTCGAGTTGAGATTCCAGTAGACATTTCTTGGAGATGAATGCACTGACATGTTAGCAGCGAGCCAGTGCGCTAGGAGCCACATATAGAGTAGAGTACCATTAGAGTAGACAACCCGTAACGTTCGATGGATAACAGAAATTCACTAGTGGGAACTTTGTGAAAGGCATTTTTGAATAGTGTCTGATTGGCTGAATGAGCCGCACACAGATAATCAAGAGCGCGCCGCGACGTGAGACATTAATTAGCGCTTGTACAGTATCGCCACACAAATATTACGCAAGCACAACTTTATTGTTGCTAATTTGTATGAAGTTTTGATATGTTGCTTAAGGTTCGTTATAAACGAAATTAAAATATGTAGTAATATCATCATCTTATTATTACCAGCCTATTCCCGTCCACTACTGGACATAGGCCTCTCCAATAGCACACCACTGAGCTTTATCTTTAGCTCTTAGTGTCCAACCGCTGCCAGCCAGTTGCATATATCATCACTCCACCTAGCTGGAGAGCGTCCTACGCTAAATTTGCCGCTACGTGGTCTCCACTCCTGAACACGTATTAATATATTGTGTTATAATATAAAGTACCATGGACAATAGCTATACTATAATATACATCTTAATGGTCATTAGCTGTGCAATACTTATACAGAGATGTATGTTTGTTTCGCTATATCTGTTCACATATGTGCACGACGTAAGAAGAGATATATGTATATATTGTAGCTACGTATGCGGTCATTTGAGCGTTACTATAAAAACTATAATAATGATATATCATAATAGGCCTACAATACGTATTATAGCTCCGTCTGTGACCATTTTAATTTGTTTTTCTGTTTTTGTTGATATCTAAGCGTTTGATGTATCTTTCATACCTCAATGAACTCCTGTAGGGGGCATCTTGTATACATATAAGTATTCAAGTAGCCAGTAGTCTTTTTAAAGATCGACCAATTTCCCTTGCAGATTTCAATTATATCCAATGGGCTAATTTGACATGTAAAAAAAAAGAAATATCCGATGGATAATTTTATTACACAATTTTAATAAAACAGGTACAATATAATCATTACAATTTAGGTAAACTGATAAAGTTCTTGATTAACATTCATTGTATTTAATCCGTCATGAATTAATAACTTTCATCGCGTGACACTATATGGGTTAAGACCTAATGAATGAAAAATTCTTCGTAACGTGTTTATTAGGGCTCGGGGTAACAAGTAAATTTGTTCGCGAAGGTTAATGATAAATTCTGGGTAGGTAAATTAATTACGGTAGCAGTAAACGGACACCCGCCCGCCAGCCTCGCCTTCCGTTCATAATAAAATTACTCGCCATGTGGCGGGATCTAGTTACGATTACCACTTTTTTATATATTTTATAACTCACTTTCATACGTGAATCAGCTCGTGTTCTATTCTATTTTAAGTGTAATTTTAATTTTGTCATATTTACTAATAATTATTTGTATTTGTTTTACGTACATACCTCATACAATACCGTAAACATTACATAATACGATAAGTACATTATGTTATTATATGATAACCTCTCTTACAATCAGTATAACAGTTTGAATATCAATTGCAACACTAAAAGGTTATTCTACTTGCCACTAGATGGCGATTAAAATTGTGTGTGTGAAATGTGGATGTTCACAGCGTCACGTACGACATCTAGTAATAAGTTTGTAATATTGTTGCATGACATAGAATGTAAATAAAGGTTTGTTTAAACATGTGTAATATTGCATTACTGACAAGTTACGTGTTTAAAGCGTGATGCTTGACTAATAGCTATAATGACATCATTCATATAAATACATAATAATGTTATGTACGTAGAATTTGCTTTAAATCAAAACGAACTACGGATTGGTCAATTTACCCAGATTCTTCATTAATTTAGGGGTAATGTATATGTATTCAGAACTTGCTAATTACACTGTAAAGTTTTTAGTAATTCCTTTATTATAGCTAATGTACTGGCTTTAAAAATATTTTTAGGTGCTTAATTACCAATGTACATTATGATTGTTTCATCTACAATTTTACAAATATAATTTCTTTTACAATATTGTCAATTTATGTATATTTATATAACCGTCTCATTTTGTATTCTTGTGT